>JARYGA010049557.1:0-36000 GCA_030545235.1 Helianthus tuberosus
AAACTTGTTACATAAACCGAACCGTACGCGTAATAAGCGTGACGGGTAGTTATGAGAGCTATACACAGGTTTCCTAAGTTAATTATGTCTCAAATATGTTGTGACATCAGTAAGGTGTCTTTCGTTATGCCCGAAACGTGTTTAAACACAAACTAGGCCCCGTAGGGGTAGTTTGGTCATTTTAAAGGTTGTAAAAAGGTTTAAGTGTTTAACTGAGTTACAGGTCTGATGTAATCAGTAAACATATTCAATTTAATGAGTTATAACAGTAAGATAAAGCATATATGTGGAATTTATCATTTTTAACCAAACTATGCCCCGTAGGGGTATTTTGGTAATTTCACATAAGCCGAAAAGCTCAAAACTGAAGTCTGAGTTTATCAACCTTTGCTTACTGTCCAAATGTTATAATTTGCCTCTTATATCAGTAGGTATCAACCCGGGTATGTCCAATATGATTTTAAAACATACTATGCGTTAAAAACGCTAATTAAGGCGATTAAAGGCCATTTCCGGGTTCGATACTTAAGTCTGATATTTTTATATTTCCAGAAGGCTTAAAATAATTTATTTATCATATGTGATCAGTAGCAAAAGGTTTGGAGTCGTTTGGATATGTAAAACTCATTTTATGGCCCGTAAGGGTAAAACCGACATTTACCGAATTAAGCCTACGACTATGAGTTATGCTCAGCCTAAAATTAATTAAAAATATTTAAAAATCCTAAAATAATATATTACATCAGTGGGTAAAAGATTTGATACCAAAAAGTATGTTTAACTAGGCTATACGCTAATTACGCCATTTTATTAACATAAAGCATTAGTTTTGCGATAATGAGCATAACTCTTAATCTACAAGTCAAACTGATGTCAAACTTTGCATACAAGTCTATATATCAGTAACAAAGGTTTCTACACTTTTACATTTTCATAAATCACGTTTTAAGGTAATAAGGGCATAACGGTCAACATATGAGCAATTAACGGAAACATGCGTATTAATTGGATAATCAACGAAACAAGTACAGAGGCTTATACTATCATGTAGCCTAACCCTAATGAAGCATTAAGGCATTTCTAATTCCATCTAACTCGGGCCAGAACTGAAGTCAACGTGAAAGTCAAAGTTTCGTGACTTTCGGTTCCGAACCGGTTCAAAACTGAGAGTTGTCGAGTCGAACGAGTTTAGACATGTCCGAACACTTATTACCAGGTTATATTAAGTTTAAAACAGGTTACACGCCTCTCGTATCGCTAATTGTATATTAAATCGTATTTTACATAACTGTTGACTTTTTTTTTGGTCAACGTTTGACTCGACAAACGACCTAGTTAGGTCTGGAATCAGTAAGTGCCCTTATAAGGGTTTAATACTCATATAATTACCTACTTAACGGTACTTTTAATTCGACATACGACTGAGCTATTTATAACTAATCACAAAGTCAAACCGTAGTTACGTCGGTTTGACTTTTAGCTAAAAAAAACTAAGCTATAGATAATTTAGAAAGGATTAGCAAACTTACTAGTGTTTAATTGATGTTTAGGAAGGCTTGGAATCAGCTTGTAAGTTCCACGATTGATCAGAAATGAGAATGAGGATGTTTGCAACTTGGAAGGTCTTATATAATGGTTTTAGGCACCATAATATGTTGACAACTAAAGCTACAAGTGCCCACAACTTTCCTACATGTGTCCTACATGTTTTAGGGGTTGTTTAGGGGCCAACATATATGAGGAAAGTTGTTTAAATGCTGAATGTATGCACATAACAGCCAACAACAACTTCTGGTCGCTGGCAACATGTGCACAAGCCTCCCCCAATAGCCAAAAGTCTTTTGTTCTTTGATGTTTTGAAAGGGCAGCCATATTTTTTGACTTTGGGACATTCTTTTAACATTTAGGGGCCTCCAATAAGTGCCTAATATAGTAACATACCCTACCACTTTGGTTTGTTTCATATGAATTCAAAATAAAGTATCGAAAACAAAGGTTATCATGCTTTTTCTTTGTAGGATTCCACCATAAAAATTATGAATTAGATAATTCTATAATTCAACGGATTTAAAATATATACCGGATGTTTTAAATTATAAATTTGGGTCTTGGGATTTAACGAGGTCGTTCAGAGGTGCAAAAGTTAACATGACGACACTTTTATTCCTGCCATTCATCTTTAATTACATCCGGGTTTATCACGTTTTTTTTTTTTGGTACATGACACGTGTCGTTTTATCATTGAACACGAAATTTTGAGGTGTTACACTATCCCACATGGACCGACTGTACCTCAATTGGCACATTAGTCAGGGTATTCCCTTCCCTACTAATCTCCTTACTTTGCCTTTGCTTTGTCTTTGCTTTGCCTTTCCTTTGTCTTTCCTTTGAAAAATGTTCAATTCATGGATCTTGGCGCTTTTTGTAAATGCAATGAAAAATATTTTGTGAAAATGTTTTTCGTGAAAGAATCCTAGTGATTGTAGTCTAGACTCGAGAAGGAATCCTAGTTCACTACAATCGAAGCTCTGATACCAAACTGTCACACCCTGACTTTTGCGGAAGCGTATGATGTGTGACTTGTTCAATATCATTGCATTCAATTATAATACACAACTATATGATTAAAATATGATGTTTATCCATTTCATAAGTATAAAAATATACAAACACGAGTCATTAAGTTTCAACTGACAATTCCTCAAGTTATGTTACAGATCAAAAGTGGATGACATCAAAACTTGAAAATTATGCCTTGAAAACAACACCGGCGCCCAAGATCCATCTTGCTTCCTGAAATACATGTAATTTTGAAAATATCAACAAAAGTTGAGCGAGTTCATGTGTTTCTGTTTGAGTTCGAATAATCTTGTAAACATCTGTAAGTGTGCCTTTTGTAAACCGGTATGAAAGCGTCTGTGAACAGATCAATTAATGTGTAGCTAAGACATTAATATATGTGCAATGGCATAGGAAGGCTCAAACCTTTGCGTATTTCGTACCGGGCCACCCGGCTGGAACGACATAGTCACCACATGGGCCAACTCGCGGACCCATGGGTGGGGCTCACAACACCCAAATAGATCTATCACTCATGTCCCTCGGTCCTTTTAAAGGATTAATGGTCTCAAGTTAACGCCTACCCATTCACATGATCTAACAGTTCATTCCTTAGCTAACCATACCATTCGTAATCGTAATAATTTGTAATATGTATTTCACCCCGAAGTTATAAAACTGAAAATAGTTAAAAGAAAATGGGGACATGAACTCACTGATTTGCGTCCTGTCTCATGTATGCCTAAAATATGTATCCTTACGCCGTACTACAACCTACACACGTGTTATGGTTTATTAGACGGCTGGGTCGTGCCACGACTTTTAGTCTTGTTTGTTATGACTTAGTACCTTTGTGTTACATCTTTGATGTACTTGTATTATTCCAAAGTGCATAATTATTTGTTAAAATAATAATATTTTAACTTAAATTATACTCATTAATTATTTGGAATATTCGTTAAAATAATATATCTTAACTTATTTGTTTTGTAATCCTTCAAAGAATATTTTCCCCAAGGATGGGTATACTTATACACGTATTCTTAAACTTGTGTATTTAGCCAAGTTTTGGTGGTGTATTCCGGTGTGTAATAGTACGTACAAGAATACGTATTTTTGTTGTACTTATTAAGTATCTTTATAATTAATTTTGTATTTAAATCTTCGGAATATTATTTTTAATCAATAAAAATCACCAATTTATATTCTTAAATTATATATATTCTAAGAAAACTTTTATAGAAAATTATCTGTAATTTCTCCTTGGCAAAATAATTATATTTTCATATAAACCTCAAAAATAGTATATTTTCAAGATTAACTTAGAAAATATTTATAAATCCACTTTTCACCCCAAAAATAATATATTCTAAATTTGTTTAAGAAAATATATATTTTCTTTATAAATAATATATTTTCTAACAATTCAAGAAATATATACATCTTTTCTTTATTTAAAAAATAAAATAAGGTATTTTCTACTTAACGAAAATATGGTATATTTTGTAACATTTGTAAAAATTATAATCTCCGTTTCTTTGGTTTCCAAAATACCGTTTAATTTATCTGTCTATATATATATATATATATAGAGAGAGAGAGAGAGAGAAGATCATGCGAGAACCACCTCTTATTGCGAGAACCGCGAGAACCAATGTGAACACAACAAAAAATGCCTAAAAATAGCTAAAAATCACACAATTTTTTTTAATATTTTTTATATAAAAATCGCTACTTTTCGAAGCCAAAAAAAAAATTTTGGCCACTAAAAGTAGCGATTTGAGCATAAAATATTAAAAAAAAAATTAGATTTTTTTTATTTTTTTAGATTTTTTTAGGTTTTTTGGGGGTTTAGTTTTTAGCATTTTAGCTTGGGGGGGGGGGGTGGGGGAGGGGGGTTTAGGTTTTGGGGGGGGGGGGTTAGGTTTTTTTTTTTTTTGGAGGGGGGGTGGGGGGGTTTAGGTTTTTTTTTTTGGGGGGGGGGGGGTGGGGGTTATGTTTTTTTTAGGTTTAAAAATGCTTCTACAAGTATATATAAGGAGAAGCGCCGAAAAAGATTTTTAAAAAATTATTTTTTAACATGTTAAGTTAAATTTTTAAGAGTGTTCCCCGGTTACCCACTTTTTTAGTGTTCCCCAATGAAACTCACACTGTATATATATATATGTATATATATATATATGAACTTAATCGCAGAATATGTTTATGTGATCCATAATCCTTTGTTCGGTTTGTCTGAATTTTTTGGTATAAATTATATATTCATTACCTTGGAAATTTGGTAATATTTTGTGTTACAATTCTTGGTATTTTGGTAAGTTATATTATTTCAAGTCCTAAAATAATATAACTAATACACATAATATACAAGTAATCACACATATTGTGATATCTAAATATATATTTTCCTAAATACATATTTAGTCACTTTTATTTTTCAAAACCAACCTCCAATATTTGTAATTTTTGTAACAAAAATTATGGCAAATTTTATATGAAAAATCATGGCTAAAATATACTTGTAAACACTTGTTTAAAAATATTTTTCTAAGTGTTCAAATCTTACAAAAATTTTGCCATAGTTTCCCATTAAAAATGGAGGTTTCTATGCTTTCCAAGCATATTATTTTCTTTTAAAATCATCACCAATCTATCAACAAATCAAACAACACTTACCAAGAGCCAAAATCATGCCATATACACTACTTCATGAACTTGAAAATTTATAAAAATTTGTAGTAACTTAGTATGGTGTTAAGTAAGCTTACTTACCCTTTAAAGTGTGGTTATTTATTTATAAATCACATTCTTGCAAATTTTAGACTTTCACAACTTGTAAATTGTTTTTCTAAAAATATTTCTTCTTGAATTTTTCATGTTAATAACATGTTTCTACATTTGATTTAACACTAAAAATGTGATCAATTTCTTTAGAAACCATGGTTATGTAAATCTTGTAATTTAACTTGGTTTCTTGAGAAAACTATCTTTGAAATCATCCATGTAATAGACTAATAACATGTATTCATCATCATCTTACACAAAATCATCTTTGTTTTCAAGTTCATGATGAACATAAAGGATGATCATCTTGACTTTTCACAAGATCATCCTCTCATCTTGCTAGATCATGTGTTTAATCACAATCTAGCAAGTTCCATATGATGTTTAACATCATAAACACAAATAATCAACAATCAAGAAGCATACATACACTTAAACAACATAGATTATTATGATTTTGAGCTTTATGTTAGAGATTACATTCTTGATCTTTGATGTTCTTCATGTTTAGTGACTTATATCATCTTTTAACCAACATAATAAGAAGTACAATGGAGTTAAGAGAGTCTTACTACTAGCACAAGGCTAGGGAAGAGATCAAGTTGAAGAAGATGATGAACAAGGTGGATAAAAGCTCTTGGTGAAGGTCCTTCAAGTTCCAATGCCTCCCACCTTCTTAGATGTGCTTCTTATGCCTCTAAATCACCTTAGATTGTATTGGAATTGATTGAAAATGGATATGGTATGTGGGTGTGTTGAAGCCGTGAGCTTATAGGGGAGGAAGAAGATATTTTGTGAAGTTGAAATGTTGTGGGAAAGTATGTGGGTTAGTGGTCTTTTATCATACTTCTTTCCAACATGTGCATAAACCATGGTTATTATGTCTCATCTTTACACAACATATCCCATTAAATATTCAAATAAAATCAAGGGAGTGGGTCCCACTTGTAACCGTAAGTTGAGGGGGGGTCTAGTTGTGATTAAATGGTAAGTTAAAGATTAAGGTTAGATTTCAAGTATATTAGTTAGTGTTATAAGTGTTTGGTGTTTATAGGATATGTTATGATGTTCGGTGATCATAACTAGCTTCGTAACACTAAAACAATGCTTCTAGTGAAAATTTGGTGTTTCGGGTAGTGTCCGGTTGTTTGGTTGGTTACCGGTTCGTTAAGGTGCTAAATTACGCAGTTTAGTGTGCTTTATGTTCCCTTTTATGACAGTTTTGGTTCCCGACACTTAGGAAAGCATTCTTGTGACAACCCGAGCTTTCAAGGTTAGTGTCGCATAGTCTCGTGATTCTAACTTTTCCAAATTCTCTCCTTCCATGTTCTTGCTATATTAAACTTTTTATTAAACATTTTGCTATGATAAACTTGTCGAGTGTAAACTTACTTGGGTATAACTAAAGGTGTGGGTTGGATCAATTTAAGTGTGTGGGCTTCTTGGGCCGCAGCACATGAACCCGGGGCTGCCGCACATATAATTGGGCCATACATGCACACACACACCGTACTCCCAATCCACTTTGGCCCACAGGCCCACACTCACTGTCACAGGCCCAAACCCTTTGTGGGTTACGTATACTTATATGATTAGGAGTACGTAGGTATGATTTTGAAAACATAATAACCCTAGAGCTCCTCCTTGAACCCGACGGCAACACCCCTCCCTCGTGAAGCTTTTCCTTCGAGTTCATCTAGTATCTCGGTTATTTCGGTTAGTATATTACCCTCCTTGGTTGTTTTAGTCCCCTATTATATGTGATCTTTTGAATAATTAGTGGTTAAGGTGTTTATGATATAAGAACTCGGATTAGATGAACAACATGATTTGGCATGGACTGAGACTTATGTTGTTATGATTTGAAAGTTTGTATGCAATCTATGATCATGTTTGAATACTAATGTTAATGAAAGGATTGTGGCCGCCTAGTTTATGTTAGGGTTCATATCGATAGATGTTGGTTTTACATAATGATGAATATATGTGTCAAGAATGATTATGTAAATGATTGAAGCCTGAATATGATTTCATGTTGAAACTGTTAGAGATTTAGGTTGTTGCTATGAGCTTGGAATATGCAATTAGCTTGATTGTGTAACTGTTTGAGCCAAGATTAGGGGGATGGTTATGTAGAGATTAGAAAACTTGATATGTTTAGTCACACACTGTTAAGGTAATCGCACGAGTCTTGTTGTATTAGGCCTGGTACACTTTGGATTGCACAATCATAACTAGTCACACATCTATACTGGGCCACTTTACATTGGGCCATACCCACTGATTCGGATCGCAAACCTTCAAGGTGGGCCGCATGATAAACACTTAGTCATATATCACATTGGGCCACAAACTGAATATGGGCCGAGGTGTATCAATGAACCGAATAAACTGAAATGGGCCGCACATTACCTGTTGTCCACTTGGGTTGGGCCTCAAACGGAATAGAACACGCACTTAGATGATTAATGTTGATAGTTGTAATCTGATAATAACAAGTGATCATGTAAACGAACTGGTATGGGGTTCAAACACCCACTATGTGATGATATGATGTATGGCATCGACTATTGGGTTGCATGACCAACTACTACACTTTGCATGACATTATGTGTGGGTTGCATGTGTAATATGCATAAGGAATATATGATTTAGTGCTATAAAACTGATTGTTGCTGGTAATTATACTAGGATTCGGTTGACCAACTGTAAACACGTAACTAATCTTACCGAGCAAACCAAAGGTGAGTTCATTTCTCTTGAGCATGCGTCCCGGTGGGTGGGACAATCAAATGGGTATTCCTGAGAGGAATTGGTCTTTTGGGTAAAACTGGAAATGTTAGATAATACACTCTTTTCCTATCACTTTAAGTCCCATCTTATACCGAATTAGTTACCTGAGAGGTAACGGGGTATTAGTTGATAGCGCTATTAGGCTTGGCAACCTCACATCGTACCTGAGAGGACGGGCGTGAACTAATGACCTTAGATCATGACCAATGCTTAGATAGGGGGCATTGGGGACGGGCAAAATAATCTGGTAGCCATCTTGTACGGTACTCGAGTTATTATCAACATTATTTTCAATGATATGAACTAAACACTTGGTAACTAACGTTTTCACAAAACTATGAACTAACCAGCTTTGTCTAATACACTTGTTGCATGCTCGCTGTCACACCCCGATATTTCCACGTATTACCGGTGGGCCCGGTGGGGAGTATCGTGACGTAGTTGATATCATCATAGTCAAACAACACAATATATAAATGCACAGCGGAAGCAAAAGATAAATATATTACATTCCGAATATAAAGTAATGTCAAAGTATTACAACGGAAAGTAAAGGATCCACAGGCGGATCTTAAAACATAAACATCGTTCAACAGACTTTAGACGCCTAGAACTTGCAAGATTCCTTATTAACGCCCTGAGCTTCCAGCCAATTACGTTCAGTACCTGTCACTTAACCTTTTTGGAAAATACGTCAGTTTACACTGGTAAATACAATTAACTGACTCATTTTGGAAAAAGAGTTTGAAAATTGATTTGAATGCACGAGGCACAAAATATCTTTTATAACTTGGGACAATTTTATTAATAAAAATCTTGTATCGGATTTACATGGTTGTCCAACATTTAGGGCCGGTGATTATACAATACAAGCCGGTGAAGATTAATCGACACACCATAAATATAACTCACAAGAAGACATCCTTACGAGTGAGTATATCTTTTACATACGCAACAGGAGGTGTTATGCCTACACCTTGTGCTTAAGTTATGGCCATTCACTTTTTAAATGAGCCAAGGATATCCAGGACACGGCCATTAACCCCCAATGTTATTTGTTATCAATCAATACAGATTAAAACGGGATTATGCAATTTAATCATCTCCGATTAAAAGGTTTCTACACCCGACCAAGCGGTATTTTTTATAATACCGTATCCCAAGCCCGTATAAGGGAAAATAAGTTAAAAGTATTTACCTGAGCTAAATATAAATTCAATCCCAGCCGTATATCAAATCAGCAAGCACAAGTACTTCTACTGGGACTCTTAATCTGGAACGAAGGTTTTATTAACCTATTAGATTCCAAACGGGTCTTGTTTAAGTTGAAACTTAGACCGGTTAGTTTTAAGGAAGGGTTTACGGTTCAAAACGCAAGATTAAGCGCAGACCGGTTCAGAATGTGATTTAGACCCGACAAGTTTGGAGACTTGTATAATATGGGCAAACTAAACACATTCTAGATTTTGAAGTGAAAATGATAAGGTTTGACCCGTTTCGGTTATTTTATGCAAACTAGTTACATAAACCGATCCGAACGCGAAACATGCGTAACGGGTAACCATAAGAGTCATAAACATGTTCCATAAGTTAATATGCCTTAAATATGTTGTGATATTAGTAGGATATCTTCCATTATGCCCAAAATGAATTTAAAACCAATTTATGCCCCGTAGGGGTATTTTGGTCATTTTAAAGGTTATAAGAGAGGTTAAATGATAATCTGAGGTTCTGGTCTAAAATGATTAGTAAATATATTTATTTTAATAAGTTATATCAGTAAAATATCTCACATATGTGAAATTTATCATTTATGGCCAAACTATGCACCGTATGGGCATTTTGGTCATTTCACATATGCTTTAAGGGTTAATTTTGGAAATCTGATTTCAAAACTTTTATTTACTGTTAAAGTATAAAAATTTATTCATAACATCAGTAGGTATCAAGCTTTAGGTGCCCAATATGGTTTTAAACCATACTATGCGCCTAAATCGCATAAAAGTCGGTATTTGACGATATTCGGGTTGATTAATGAAATCTGAGATTTTGATCAACCTTTACTATTTAAAATAACTTATTTACCATATAAAATCAGTAGAAAAAGGTTTGGTATGTAAAGGATGTGTAAAACTCATTTTATTAGTGAAAAGGGCACTATCGTCAATTACCGAGTCTATGCGATAACTCTATGTTATGATCAGATTAAAATTTTATAAAAATTTCCAAAAATCCCTAAATATTATATTATATCAGTAGGTGAAAGGTTTGATGACAAAATTGGGTTTATATAGGCTATATGCCAATTACGCCGTTTAATTAGTAAAAAGCTTCTCATTTACGCTAATGAGCATAACTCCTAATCTAGACCTCAAATTGATGTCAAATTTTAGGAACAAGTTCATAATTCAGTAGTGAAGGTTTCTATCCTTTCACATTTTCAAAAATATCGTTTTAAGGTCAAAAGGGCATAACGGTCAACATTTTAGGCATTTAACGGAAACATGCATGAACTAGGATTTCTATGGAACCAAGTTGTATAACCTTGGAGGGTTATACTAACTTATAATATGGTCCTAATGGAATCCTAAGGCATTTCTAAACTAAGCTAAATCGGGTCAGAACTGAAAGTCAAAGCAAAAGTCAACTTTTGCGACTTTCGGTTCCGAACCGAGCCTATACTTAGAATTGTCGGGTTGAACATGCTTAGACATGTTCAACTAATATTTACCAAGTTATTAATGTGGCAAAACTTATTTTATGACTTTTAATTTATTAGTTATGCATTTTATTTAAAACTAACCCGTTTGACTTTCATTTGACCCGACAATTTAACTAAGTAATCGTGGTAATTAGGAGGCGCCCTTTTGAGGGTTAATTACCTACCTAATTACGGTCACATCGCCATGTTCGTTGCGAACCATGGCTTAGCCGTTTAAAAGTCAAAGCATTTATCGGATGTCGGTCCGTTTGGCCGTATGGTCCCTGCATGCTTCTAGCCCCTTTCTGATGCGTTTGAGGCCCGTTAAACCATGTTTAAGGCTCTACAATGATGTTTAAACATAGGGGACATGAAACATGCTCAAAAATATGTCGGATGTCGGTCCGTTTGGCCGTATGGTCACGTTGTTCGTCTAATTACGACGAAACACGAACGGACGCGAAAAACGATCCAAATTACGCGACGAATGGAATTTTATCAAGGCGATCACTAAAATAAAATATTTTAGTGCTGACATAAATTTTTGGGTGTCCGGGGATATACAGAATGCGAGATATGCGCAAAAGTGCAAACTTGTGCACTTTTTGACACTTTTAGTCCCTGCATGACATAAAAGTTTATTTTTGCGTACCAAACACCTCTAAACCTATATATAAGCTATATAAAAGATAAATAGGGTATGTTTAACTTATGGACATATTCTGGAAGGTCCGTTACCATACGATTCGACCTCCTTTTGCAGTTTGACGCAATTAGTCCCTTAATTGCGCAAAGTAGCGCGAAATGCCGTTTAATGATATCTACGCCTTCCATGTCCCATAATAATCATTCCCAAGCATATATTTAAATATTACTACACTCCCGTTTGCTTAAATGGTCACCGAATGGCGTAGATTCAAAAGTTGACGCTTTAGGTCCCTCTATTGCGCAAACTTGCGCATTTCATCATTTAATAGCATTGAAGCCTCATCTAATCCATATTAGGCATTCTTGATAGTATTATTAAACATCACGATGCTTCGGATTCGCTAAAAGGTCATTCAGAGGTATAATTAAACATATTGACACTTTTAGCCCCTATAACTTGCAAAGTTGCGCGTAACTTTACTTATAGGCATAAAAACCTTAGACGGCCATTATTTGGCATTCCCGACAGGATAATTAAATATCATGAAGCTCTCGGTTTGTTAAAAGGTCACTCAGAGGCTAGAATTGACATGTTGACGCTTTTAACCCTTTATTACGCAAACCTTCAATTAATTACGCAAACGGCTACACTTAACCATCAAATGGCACATTTGTGAATATAAACATCATAAGAGGTTATTTAGAAACTTATTTTAAGTATGTTAATACTTCCAGTTCTTTCATAATCAATGTTTTTTATTTTTCGAAAAATTAGTCCCTTAAATTCAAGGTTTGACTTTATTAGGGTTTATTACACGTGTCAATACTTCATTGGACGTGATTTTTTGAGGTGTTACATCCTCACCCCCTTAAAAGAAATCTCGACCTCGAGATTTGCTTAAAGTAAATGAAGTATTTTCTGTCGTATCATGGATTTGGCCTCCAAGGGTATCCCAGTTGACCTATACAATAGGTGCATACTTTCTTTTGGAGCTCCTTAACCTGTCGATTCTCAATCGACATAGGTTGCTCCAACTATCATAGATCTGCATATCATTATGTGATAGTGCTTTTCGACTTATTGGTGACACGTCGCTAAATCATTAGTGTGGGTCACATTGCGCGTTCCACCAAGCTCCTATATTAGGTCTTAGCTCGTAAGCTATTTAGTCTTGATACATTCGAATCCTTCGAATGACTTTGTAGATTCCGAGCTTAACTAACCTGAAAATTACAACTCGGCACACCCTTCCAGGGTGTTATCTTTTGTTGAACCTTATCTTTTAACCAGTACTTAGGAGGGTTGCTATTTTCATAAATCCTTGATTTCCTGCCGTATACTGGAAACTTACAATCGATTATGGATTTGTATGATCTTATTTGTTGTTTCCAATGCAACTTTCAGATCCTGATAGGTGGACTTCCCAAAGTCTCGTCCATCCTACGGATGTTTTGATATTTCATCCATACAAGGTCTCCAAAGGAGCCACCTTGATACTTATATAACAACTATTGTAGAAAAGCTTATCTTAAGGTGAGATGGTTATTCCAACCATTGCTCAAAACTAATCTTAAGGAGTAGCTAATCCTTACAGTTAGTCGAACAAATCGACGATCCTAGGCAGCTGATGGCGATTCTTAATTGTTGCCTAAATAGGGTTGCGGTAATCAATGCATAAGCAAAATGAACCGTCTTTCTTATTTAACAATATCAAACTCTCGGAATATTGAGTTAGGCTATATGAATCTCCTATCTTAAAATTTACTTAATCAGGGTTTCGATTATTCCATTAATGGTACTAGCTGTCTTGGAGATTTCATAATGATACAGCCCTAAATGGGATATAAATCTTAACTCTACTTGCCTCTCGGGAGGTAAACATGGCAGTCTTAGGAGAAGATAATCAATATACAAGGAGGTTACAGAGATTTTCCAAATCTCAGGCTCCAGTTCATCCATCCTTGCTGGTGTCAAATGAGTGACACATTTATGTTACGAGTCCACGGAATTCTTAATCAGAGACACTTACTTAGACAATTCCATTCTGGATATCATCTTTGAATACCATTAGTTGACTTTAATACCGTATGACCATTGGAATATCTTTGTGGTTCCATGCATTAAACCTCCATACTGATCAGGCATGGAAGCAATCTATGGAACTTATTGAGATACACCAATCCTCATATGGTGCTTTTGTTATACCATATGGTATTCTTAATCGATAGAGATCAAGAGATATCAACTTCATATTCTGACGTACTTCATCTGGGGAGGGGGGTACTCGAATTATATGACTGAAGATTTCTAGCAGGAACAGAAGAAATGGTTCCTATGATTTTGTTGGTAAGTTTTACCTTACACTTAACATCTAGGGTTCTTATAAAAGATTTTAAAAGTTTGTTATACTTATAGTTTATGAAGGATTGATTGGTATCCGAATCAAAGCAGAATTCTTAGCGTTTATTCACTGATAAGTGTTAAGGAATGTACCTGATGCCATTATTTATGAACTAGCTCAGGCATTTTAGGCGCTTTCATTCTTAGGCTTTCCTTCCTTAGCCGCATTTCCTTTGACAGATTTAGGGCACGTGGTCTTGATGTGGCCTTTCTCATTACAGCCGAAGCAGACTGCATTCTTCATGTCCTTGCAGTCCAACGTCTTATGTTCCCTTGATTTGCAGATACCACAAGCCCTCGGCTGTGATTGGGATTTTGGTTCGAACCTGCACTTCCCATAATGGCACTTCTTGCAGGTCTTGCATACAGGTTTCTGGTTGGACTTTTGTTTGTTCTTTTTCGTAGAACTCTGGGAGTTATCTTCCTCCCTTTTCCTTTTTAGTTCATCCCTTGCATTAGAGGTATGAACGAGATCCTTCTTGTGAGTAAGGACGTGTGGTCTTGGATGAGACTTGGAGCAAGTAGCATCGGGCTCCTTGAACTTTTTCACGGCCTTCTTCACAGCTTTACCAACAGCTGCGTCTATCATAGTTTGAAGAACATCACTGGAAATTCTAAGGTTCACAATTGTAGCATCATTGGCATGTGTCACATCATCCATAACACGACCAACGGCTGTCTTATCTGAGTTTGCCATACTCGATATTGCTTCCTAACACCAATAAAACAATTTCTTAGTTGCAATCAAACAACTGCTATTCCTCATCCCGATGGCCTTAATATATACTAACCATGGTATCAATAACCCATACAGGCTAATATAGCACTAACATTCTTAATGAACGTTATTTAAAATGTATATTAATATTACTTAGCCTAGGTCGCAAAAGACCATCAATGGCATTTAAGGTTTGGACCTAGTCCATCACTTTTCTGACAGAGGATCAAAACGTCACATCTGTCTTTATTATATTGAAGAGTTTAGGTAGCTTGAAAGCTTGCCATAGGGATATCAGAAAAGAGTGATTCCTATTAGATATAAAATATCCATCTAAGGTTTGTTGGAGCACTCTCTAGAGTATCATCGGCCAATTTCTACTTCGCAGTAAATGACCGGAGTCCTAATCAGGCGGAGACAACAGTTCTCAATATTTATCGTTAATTATAGAATCATATGTGCCAGCATCAAATAAATTTCTGCATAACTTCTTGATAAGGGAAAAGTACCTGCTATATAGTCGTCATTCTGCACCATCTCCTGGGCGTCCCTCTGGAAGACTCATGCGTTTGTGTTCCTGGCCTCTCCAGGCTTCTTTATAAGCTTTGGGCAGTTGGTTTTGATGTGCCCTTCCTCGTTACAATTGTAACATGTCGCGCTCTTCAACTCCTTGCAATCTAAGGTTTTGTGACCCTTGGTCTTGCAAATTCCACACAATTTAGCACGTGGGTCGATAGTACATTTTCCAGAATGTTGCTTTCTGCAGTTACTGCATTTGGGTCTGTTATTAGACTGACTCGAGTTTTTCCTAAATTCGGAGTCTTCCTTGTTCCTAAAACTTCCCTTTTTCTTCTTGTCAGACCGATGAGAGTTCTCCTACTCTCTTTCCCTTTTTCCCTCGCCAGAAGCCTTAACAGACTTATTTCTGATTGCATCTAAGGTGAGAGATAAGGATAAGTCCACCGCGGACCTATATGTGGTAGGCCTAGATGCTTTAACATTTCCCTTTATCTCTGGTGATAGGCCTCCAATAAAACGCGCTATGCGTTTAGGTTCAGGGGTGACTAAGTAAGGAACTAGGCAGGACATAGTGTTGAAACTTGTCACATATGCCTGGCAATCCAAATTCTCCATGACCAGAGTCAAGAAGTCTGATTCTATCTCTTCTACCTCATGCTGAGGGCAATAGTTTTCCTTGATTAATGCAACAAATTGATCCCAAGATAAGTTGTAGAGTAGGACCTTTCCCGTGGCTTGGAGCAATGATCTCCACCATGCCAACGCTTCTCCTTTGAATGATTGTGAAACAAATTTCACAACATCTTGTTCCACACAACCGCTGATGTCAACAACAGTGTCCATCTCATCGAGCCATGTCATGCAATCGATGGCCCCTTTTTCCCCTGTAAAGTCTCTGGGCTTGCAGGAGACAAAATATTTATATGAGCAGGTCTTAATTGGTGCCTCTTGATGAAGCACAACCTGTCTAGGTAGAACACTCCTCTGATTTGATGAGTGATGAACATCGTTCTCCCTTGACTCATGTGTTTTGGGAGGGGGCTTACTATGAGCCACAGATAGAGTCTTAGAGTGGGTATCATTTGATTCATCATACTGTCTGTCAAGAGCTCGAGTAACTGCATAATCTATTATTGCTTGCAGTTCCGCTCCAGTTACATTAATTCTGGTAGTATCATTGTTCTCCTTCAAGTGGCTGTTAACTTCATTTAATCCAGCCATGTAGCTTGATTGCTTCATAAACATTGACAATGATTTATTCAGAGGTTATTATGAAATTATCATTTTTGATAATTTATTAACCATGGTAATATAAACCATATGGGTTAATTTGTTAATTTTATTAGTATTTTCATTATAATTTTATCCTAGTATATAAAAACACCACGGATATTAAAGTGGCACAACAGCCTGGTCATGAGGACAGTTTTGAATTTATAAGCCATGATCGTTTGGGATCGAGGCATTTAAGGTTTGAGAATAGTCGGTTACTTTTCTTGACAGAGAGTCGAAAGCTACAACTGCCTTTTGTCTTTTAGGACAATAGATATAGCCCGTGGGCATTTCCCTTCTGAGGGATGTTTATGATATGATCATCTTTTCAGATGCTATTAGTCGAGATCGTTTGGATCATACCGACTATTATGCTTGGACATGGTCCAACATTTTTAGACAGGAGGTCAAAGACCACCACTGTCGTTGTCTTATCGGACAACAAGTTTAGCCTTTAGGCACTTCATCACTATTGGATGTTTATAATATGATCATCTTATAGGATGATATAAGCCATGATTTCTAGATCATTAGGCCAAATCAGGAAATTAAAAAAAAATTCCAATATAGGGATGACTATTGTGATTTTCTCAGATCACTTTTGTCAAGAGTGCTAACACGTTCTTCGGCGTTAACAATATGATCATCTTTATTTGATGATTTGAGCCATGATTTCTAAATCAATCTGCTAGGCAAGAAAATTGGAAGAATCCAATATAAGGATGACTGTTGTGATTTTCTCGAGTCACATTTGTCAAGAGTGCTAACACGTTCTTAGGTGTTAACAAGGATTTGATTCTCTTGAATAGGTCTTACCATCTTGGCCATGTCTTAAAGTAACACGTGGCTAGGTCTTGTCCTTTTTAGATTTTGCCATTTTATTATAATGGTAGATCTTATAATATAGGAATGATATTTTAAATATAATCGTTCCTTTAAAATTTAAACAAGTATATGGTTGCCCTAAACGGGACAACTAACAGAAAATGACTTGCCCATGCAAGGGCTAATCAGAAAATAACAAAGGAACCAAATAAGGGCAAAATAAAACGAATTAGGATTAGTCCTATGTTCTTGTCTAGACTCAAGAATGTGCAACTGTGTAACTGAGATTAAACACAAAAAGGCTAGCGTTTAATTCACTCAGCGTTGGCTCTGATACCAACCTGTCACACCCCGATATTTCCACGTATTACCGGTGGGCCCGGTGGGGAGTATCGTGACGTAGTTGATATCATCATAGTCAAACAACACAATATATAAATGCACAACGGAAGCAAAAGATAAATATATTACATTCCGAATATAAAGTAATGTCAAAGTATTACAACGGAAAGTAAAGGATCCACAGGCGGATCTTAAAACATAAACATCGTTCAACAGACTTTAGACGCCTAGAACTTGCAAGATTCCTTATTAACGCCCTGAGCTTCCAGCCAATTACGTTCAGTACCTGTCACTTAACCTTTTTGGAAAATACGTCAGTTTACACTGGTAAATACAATTAACTGACTCATTTTGGAAAAAGAGTTTGAAAATTGATTTGAATGCACGAGGCACAAAATATATTTTATAACTTGGGACAATTTTATTAATAAAAATCTTGTATCCGATTTACATGGTTGTCCAACATTTAGGGCCGGTGATTATACAATACAAGCCGGTCAAGATTAATCGACACACCATAAATATAACTCACAAGAAGACATCCTTACGAGTGAGTATATCTTTTACATACGCAACAGGAGGTGTTATGCCTACACCTTGTCCTTAAGTTATGGCCATTCACTTTTTAAATGAGCCAAGGATATCCAGGACACGACCATTAACCCCCAATGTTATTTGTTATCAATCAATACTGATTAAAACGGGATTATGCAATTTAATCATCTCCGATTAAAAGGTTTCTACACCCGACCAAGCGGTATTTTTTATAATACCGTATCCCAAGCTCGTATAAGGGAAAATAAGTTAAAAGTATTTACCTGAGCTAAATATAAATTCAATCCCAGCCGTATATCAAATCAGCAAGCACAAGTACTTCTACTGGGACTCTTAATCTGGAACGAAGGTTTTATTAACCTATTAGATTCCTAACGGGTCTTGTGTAAGTTGAAACTTAGACCGGTTAGTTTTAAGGAAGGGTTTACGGTTCAAAACGCAAGATTAAGCGCAGACCGGTTCAGAATGTGATTTATACCCGACAAGTTTGGAGACTTGTATAATATGGGCAAACTAAACACATTCTAGATTTTGAAGTGAAAATGATAAGGTTTGACCCGTTTCGGTTATTTTATGCAAACTAGTTACATAAACTGATCCGAACGCGAAACATGCGTAACGGGTAACCATAAGAGTCATAAACATGTTCCATAAGTTAATATGACTTAAATATGTTGTGATATTAGTAGGATATCTTCCATTATGCCCAAAATGAATTTAAAACCAATTTATGCCCCGTAGGGGTATTTTGGTCATTTTAAAGGTTATAAGAGAGGTTAAATGATAATCTGAGGTTCTGGTCTAAAATGATTAGTAAATATATTTATTTTAATAAGTTATATCAGTAAAATATCTCACATATGTGAAATTTATCATTTATGGCCAAACTATGCACCGTAGGGGCATTTTGGTCATTTCACATATGCTTTAAGGGTTAATTTTGGAAATCTAAGTTCAAAACTTTTATTTACTGTTAAAGTATAAAAATTTATTCATAACATCAGTAGGTATCAAGCTTTAGGTGCCCAATATGGTTTTAAACCATACTATGCGCCTAAATCGCATAAAAGTCGGTATTTGACGATATTCGGGTTGATTAATGAAATCTGAGATTTTGATCAACCTTTACTGTTTAAAATAACTTATTTACCATATAAAATCAGTAGAAAAAGGTTTGGTATGTAAAGGACGTGTAAAACTCATTTTATTAGTGAAAAGGGCACTATCGTCAATTACCGAGTCTATGCGATAACTCTATGTTATGATCAGATTAAAATTTTATAAAAATTTCCAAAAATCCCTAAATATTATATTATATCAGTAGGTGAAAGGTTTGATGACAAAATTGGGTTTATATAGGCTATATGTCAATTACGCCGTTTAATTAGTAAAAAGCTTCTCATTTACGCTAATGAGCATAACTCCTAATCTAGACCTCAAATTGATGTCAAATTTTAGGAACAAGTTCATAATTCATTAGTGAAGGTTTCTATCCTTTCACATTTTCAAAAATATCGTTTTAAGGTCAAAAGGGCATAACGGTCAACATTTTAGGCATTTAACGGAAACATGCATGAACTAGGATTTCTATGGAACCAAGTTGTATAACCTTGGAGGGTTATACTAACTTATAATATGGTCCTAATGGAATCCTAAGGCATTTCTAAACTAAGCTAAATCGGGTCAGAACTGAAAGTCAAAGCAAAAGTCAACTTTTGCGACTTTCGGTTCCGAACCGAGCCTATACTTAGAATTGTCGGGTTGAACATGCTTAGACATGTTCAACTAATATTTACCAAGTTATTAATGTGGCAAAACTGATTTTATGACTTTTAATTTATTAGTTATGCATTTTATTTAAAACTAACCCGTTTGACTTTCATTTGACCCGACAATTTAACTAAGTAATCGTGGTAATTAGGAGGCGCCCTTTTGAGGGTTAATTACCTACCTAATTACGGTCACGTAGCCATGTTCGTTGCGAACCATGGCTTAGCCGTTTAAAAGTCAAAGCATTTATCGAAACGCTTGACTTTTCGGCTTTAACCGCTAAATAATTAAACTAAACACGAAAGGGGACTTACAAAGGGTCCAAGGGACTCGAGGAGGTTCTCAAAAAGGTTCAAGATCCTCACAACTCAGAGAATAGATCAGATTAGAAGGAGATGTGCAAATGAGAGCCAAAAATTCAATGGGTATATATAGGTTTTTGAGGACCGTTAGGATCGTTTCTTGATAAACGTGATCAAATCTGGACCGTACACCTTTACCCCTTGTTTTAGAAATCTATGGGCTGCCCAAGTACTGAAGAAAACCATTTGCAATTGATTAAAACAGCTGTAACAGCTGGTAATAGCTGGAAATCAAGTTTCTGAAATGGCAGTTTTGGTCCCTGCATGCTTCTAGCCCCTTTCTGATTCGTTTGAGGCCCGTTAAACCATTTTTAAGGCTCTAAAATGATGTTTAAACATAGGGGACATGAAACATGCTAAAAAATATGTCGGATGTCGGTCCGTTTGGCCATATGGTCACGTTGTTCGTCTAATTACGACGAAACACGAACGGACGCGAAAAACGATCCAAATTACACGACGAATGGAATTTTATCAAGGCGATCACTAAAATAAAATATTTTAGTGCTGACATAAATTTTTTGGTGTCCGGGGATATACAGAATGCGAGATATGCGCAAAAGTGCAAACTTGTGCACTTTTTGACACTTTTAGTCCCTGCATGACATAAAAGTTTATTTTTGCGTACCAAACACCTCTAAACCTATATATAAGCTATATAAAGGATAAATAGGGTATGTTTAACTTATGAACATATTCCGGAAGGTCCGTTACCATACGATTCGACCTCCTTTTGCAGTTTGACGCAATTAGTCCCTTAATTGCGCAAAGTAGCGCGAAATGCCTTTTAATGATATCTAAGCCTTCCATGTCCCATAATAATCATTCCCAAGCATATATTTAAATATTACTACACTCCCGTTTGCTTAAATGGTCACCGAATGGCGTAGATTCAAAAGTTGACGCTTTAGGTCCCTCTATTGCGCAAACTTGCGCATTTCATCATTTAATAGCATTGAAGCCTCATCTAATCCATATTAGGCATTATTGATAGTATTATTAAACATCACGATGCTTCGGATTCGCTAAAAGGTCATTCAGAGGTATAATTAAACATATTGACACTTTTAGCCCCTCTAACTTGCAAAGTTGCGCGTAACTTTACTTATAGGCATAAAAACCTTAGACGACCATTATTTGGCATTCCCGACAGTATAATTAAATATCATGAAGCTCTCGGTTTGTTAAAAGGTCACTCAGAGGTTAGAATTGACATGTTGACGCTTTTAACCCTTTATTACGCAAACCTTCAATTAATTACGCAAACGGCTACACTTAACCATCAAATGGCACATTTGTGAATATAAACATCGTAAGAGGTTATTTAGAAACTTATTTTAAGTATGTTAATACTTCAAGTTCTTTCATAATCAATATTTTTGATTTTTCAAAAAATTAGTCCCTTAAATTCAAGGTTTGACTTTATTAGGGTTTATTACACGTGTCAATACTTCATTGGACGTGATTTTTCGAGGTGTTACACTCGCAGGTCGTTAGATTTCTTGGATTTGGAACTTGCTGTCTGGAATGGCTGGAGTGGTCATGGGTCGAACTGATTGGAAGCACATGACGGGATTATTGATTTCACACATTTGCTTTGAAACATTTAAACTATGGTTTACTTAATGCTTCCGCTGAACTTGTTGGATTTTTATTAAACTTATTGTTGGTACATTTCATTTATAATTGGCAAATTCATTTGAAAACTTGTTATGAGTTCAATATGATTAGTGGCTAGATCCTGATACGTCACACGCCTAGCGGGGGTTTCCGCATGTGGTGTTTTGGGGGTGTGACAATTCTGAACCATTAAACCAAAATTCTGCATTATATTTTGTTATTAAATTGCTGAATTTTGCTGAAATATGCCAAATTCTACAGTTTTTGTGAGTTTTAGGCACTTTC
Organism: Helianthus tuberosus; assembly: GCA_030545235.1. Lineage (NCBI taxonomy): Eukaryota > Viridiplantae > Streptophyta > Magnoliopsida > Asterales > Asteraceae > Helianthus > Helianthus tuberosus. Next base: position 22,155 of record JARYGA010049557.1, read on the forward strand.
CGGCACTTAAACTATCACTAGGAAGGCAGTTTTATGATCCCTACTTTCCTACAAACTATTCTAGTGTAACTCTTGGTTTCGGTCGCATTTTGTGTCTTAACATCATGTCTGCCTGAGTACTGAACTCCTGTCAGTACTATTTTGTCTGATGACTGTGCTAACTTTGTTTCGTGCACTAATTGAACCATATGGTGTTGCATGCAATAATGATAAATAATCTTGCAACATGTAATGCACTTGTATGTATATGGCAGCATTCAGAAATTCATTTATGTCATTAATTAAATTAGGCACAGTCATTAATGCACAAATTACTGTTTAACATTGTACGGAATATGTGGAAAAGTGCCAGTTGTCACTGAAAGCCGACTCAACCCTTACAGAAGATAAAGGGGGAGCATCAATAGGGATGGACATAGCAGAAACCGGCTCAGGTTCGGGATGTACCTTAAGTTTCTTCGAAGAGGGACCAGCTTCATCATCCTCTTCATCACTGGTCTCGAACAAGGCCCGCTTAAAGATATATATAATCATGCATACCTAGAAATAAATATCAATACACATTGCACTTTAGCCATGGTACTTTTGGAATGAGAATCCTTACTTTGGTTCATTGATGATAGGCATTTCTTATAAAACTGTCTCAACAACCTTCAACATACTTTAAGATTCAACTTTATCCATACTAAAAATGTCCCAGCATCTTCTGGATGTAGTTGATCAATAGATAAAAATATGATCACAAATATACTCGAACTGTAGGTTGAGTAATAACTAGATTGTGTCAGGATCATTAAAAATCCCCCCTCTGAAAGCTCGACAGTTTCTCTCGATGATGCCTAGACACCATCATTATAAACTGGGATTATAGTGAATTTTTGGAGAGGACTTTCGATAAATATGGATAATATTATCAAACTTATATTGCTCTTTATCTGAATATCTCAAGTTGTACAATACTCGACTCGACTATTTTAGTCCATACCTTTTTATGAACATGATATAGTACATTCTTGAGGTTTTGATACCAAAGCTTCTTTCATTATTAATCCATGAGGGAATTTTTCCATCTTATCCAAATATGCATATGCATTCACTCTTTAGGAGTTTTGCTATAAACTAGCTCATTTAGTTTAACACATAGATTTCTACATTATATGCAAAGATATCATGAATACTTGTTTTTATTTCCAAAATACATATTGTACTATGCTTGTACACTTTTTATTGAGATATCATAATCATCATATATAAGTTTTCTATGTATCTTTATTGGTGCACAAGAATTACATCGTTAAGATGTTTCAATTCACCTTTAGGTAACTCATCAGGAGTTCAATCATATTCAAATATGAATACGTATACAATGATCATATTGTTCTCGAGAACTTTATTTACATGATTTTGATAATTTAAATCCTCCAGGGACTTTCATGTAAACTTTCAGTATCAAGTGATAAATATCATTCATAAGACGCATGTCAATTCTCTCTTTAATATTATTACCAGACTAATTAAATATTGGAAAGCTATTGTATCCACCACTGGAGAATACGACTCCTCATAATCAATTTTAGGTCTTTGCGAAATCCTTGTGCCACCAATTTTGCCTTATACCACTTTCTTTTCATTTATTGATTCGCATAAAAGACTTGTTTGTTTCTAATATGTTTTACAACATTCATTGTATGGACTACTAGTTCGAAAACTTTCCATTTCAATAGAGAATTCAACTCTGCCTCATTTGCGTCTTTTCGTTTTGGCCAATTATTTCTTTGTATTCGTTCATAAGCAGATCTTAAATCTTGATCCTCATAATTTCATCATTAGAAGCGCTATATTATATACAAAAGTATAACGACATCGATTTTTATTTCGATTCCATACACATTTTAGACATGATACAGCTTATTGAGATCTTTTTATTTTCAAGTACCCGTGGTTCTACTTCTGGAACCATCATGTCTAATGTCTCTTCATGAGACCTTTTTAATATAACCCCGACCTGACCATCTTAATTAGTTGCTCCAACTTTCGAGGAATTTTATTATTGGAATCGATTAGTCTACCACGCACTAGACGTGCAATAGACTCATTACAAACATGTGGTTGTCCTTTTGGGACACATGTCTTAATTGGAGCATTAGCAGTTAGTATATGTGACATAGTTACCTTTTTAAGGTCAGTGAATGCGTCTGTTAAAGATTCGCTAATCTTTATAAATGAGTTATTCTTTGAACTTCTGGTATACACTTTTAGTTTTGAGGATCAATGATAATTCATACCAACTCATTTCTTTCCCAACTGCTTTTTATCTCCCCTTGATGTTGGGAATGTTAATCCATTGAGATGGATATCAATTAAATGAGTCATAAATAAATATCTTGTGAAAGGCTCTATTCGTTATCATATATTTCCAACCACCTTTTAAGGTCCCATCTTTATGCCTAGTGGTGGATCAATTTCAATAAATATACCGCACAACCAAAATCTTAGAAGGGACATCTTTGGTTTCTGACCAAAAACCAACTATAATGGGGAGAAACTATTACAACATGTTGGCTTGATGTGAATTAATGTTATTGCATGTAAATTTACATGTACTCATATATAAACATGAACTTGCTCTCATCATTATTGGCTTTTCTATCAATCGTAGACGTTTAGTGATCGTTTTAACAAAAGCAATTCGTGTATGAACATAATCTACAGGAAGTTCAACACTTATTCCGCCAATCATTAATAGCTAGGGAAATAAACTTATTGTCACTATTAATAAATACAGGCACTCTGGAATATTGTGCTTGCCATCTTATTAGCTAAGCCATAAATTACACAAACATCAAGTTGTGAATTTGATAACCATTTAGACGATGCATCAATTTAAAACACTAAATGGTATCATGTTGGGATATGCATATCCCTTAATCACTTCCAGAATAATTAGGGTTACACACCCTTAATTGACAAATACATAATTTCACTTAAGAGCAAACAATACATGCTATCAGCTAGAAGAATCTTCAAGTTCTTCATTATGTTTCACATCATCATTGATTTGGTGTGATCTAACCGGTCATGCCAATAAAGTAAATAATCATGATCTATAAACTTCTGGTTTATGATCGTATATGTATTACTTGCACTAATGTAATATAAAACATAGGATACGAGAGAATAAGTCCTTAGTTTACGACTTTTGGTGGTCCATCTTATTATTAACATAATCACCGTTGCATTTCTGATGGTCGATCTCATTACAAATTTTCAATCTTGTCCATGATCATTACCATTCCAATGGTCAATGTATAGTCACATTCACTTCAGGGAATGGAGTAAAACTAGAAAAGTCCCATGATTTTTTTATTATTCTCTCAGACATATGGATATAAAGTCAGTGCATACTATAGACATTTGACAATATTGCTACTTCATGAGCAAATTGAGGTAAGATAAATGGAGATTGTTTTAACCATATTTTCTTTTTTATAATCTTCTCTTCACATAACTTTTACTAATATGTCCGAGTCATGTACGATTTATCAGTCTAAATCTTATGACCTTTTTATAAATTAATAATGAGATTCAATGAGTATGACATTTCAAATGTCATGTATAATCATATTTGTACTCTTTCATGAGAGTAACAGCATACCACACCTTTGGTTTAGTTGTTTTATCCGATCTATAATAAATGATTGCATATAAAATTTGGTTCTATAATAATAAATGATTACGTATAGAATATGATAGAAGGTGTACATAAATTCAAATTTTAAAAATGCGTGATATTAAAAGATATCACCATATAATTCAAATTAATCATGCAACTTTACAAAATAGGATATCTTTTCATCTCGAACAAGCAAACATATGTAATTTATGTATTAACCTATCATGGTATAATCAATAACAAGTACAACTTATATACATATATTTGTCAATCGACTTTTAAACATAAACAAGTATCCTCATGACGTTTAAATAACATATGACTCTTTTATTGCTTGCAGATAAGTGTTTTTTTATGGTGACAAATTTTATAAAAATAATCTCAATTTTGCAAATATATCTTTTACCATATAAACATTCATATATTTGTACCATTCTTATATAGTCTTTTAATAAAGTTAATATGGAACACATATATATTATTATTCAGAATATATCATGGTAATGATTTAACACATGAAGCAAACAATGCCACCTAAATAGACAAAATGTCGTAATTAGATCATGAACCAAAGCATAAGCAGACACACATGTTCAATGAATTTAAACTCTAAGTTCATAAATTATTAATATTAGTAATTAGTAATAGTGATCTCTTATTTTATTGCAACTTAAATTTATACCAGATTATAAGGAAGAATCATCATAGTGGTCATTAAATACAAGAGAATGGTAACTAAATAATCCCTGTAACTCTTAACTAAATTATTCGGTAATCATGATAGGGATATTAGTGATAATCACAATCATTATAAACATACAAGGTGAAGATAGGGATATTGGTGATAATCACAATCATTATTATAAACATATAAGGTGAAGTGTCGTTACAATCATATTCAATACAACTAATAACTATACTAAATAACAAATGTTTTTAGTTCTAGTGTATCTCTTAATAACAAAGAATTAATAAAATATACAAAAGCATGTGATGGTGACGTGCGCAATAAATCTTTTAATTTATCTCTCAAATTTAAAGAATCAATATCTTATTTGCATGATTTATATCATAAGTTAAGAAGAAAACATACCATTGATCCAATTTTTTTTAGGAAGAAAGTTGTCGCAACCCTCGCCCCCTATCTGTCCCGGGAACGGGCGGCCGCGAACTCAGTTTCGGTGGTATCGGTGTTTATCATTTTGGCAGCGGAATTTACATCAGGACCGTAGTTAGGAAATATTTTATCAGAGTAAAACACCACATTTTATATAAATAAGTATATTGGGATAAAACCCAAGTTTTCATTACAAAATGATTTATATGGGTAAACCCCATTTTAAATAAAACATCTTTATTTAGGTAACTTTTATAGCCACTTTCTCCAAGCCTTCGGTGCTGTCCAGCTGGCTTCTAGTTGGCTTTCACATTTTGTTACATGAAACGCGTTTAAAAACATTTTGTCAGTGGGATTACTATAGTGTCAAGATGAGTGCTAATACCATAGTGAATATTTTCGTAATATTTACTTTGTCATTCTTTGAATCTTAAGTCCGAATATTCCTTCATTATTCCCAATTACTCATACGCCTTGATTTTTCCTCTTGTAGGATAACTTGGTGTTCCCTCCATCAACCAACTCTTCACGGATTCAAGTATGAAAGCTTGCAAAACCGTGAGTATACTCGCAACCCCCTTTTTATGTTTACCACTTTTTGGGGTGTAACATGTTACATTATTAAAAACACACTTAAACGTATTCTTTATGCAATGCACAAAAAATCCTTATACATGAATACTATGTTATGATACTTGATGCTTACGTGGACCATACTTATGTGATATGTTTTAGTCATTAGCTTTCACGAGCCTCCATTTGACATGTATAGCGCTATAGGAGTAACGCACCGCCCCCTTTAAACTTGGGTCATGTTGAATTAACTAAACTTTCTTGCGTAAACAGAGGATTGGCTAAAAATATTGCATGCCATGTTAGGTTGATTTCGTATAAACTAAGTTGCCATGTGGATTCGTTTTTTTAAACTTTTATACTTATACTTATTCATAAACTTGTATACTCGCCTTTGCTTTTGCATTGAACTTTATTTTTAACATGTTACAGGATGAAGATGATGATGCTATGAAACAAAGTAGCGTTGATGCCTAGATACACATATAGATGTTTAGGTTTAAATGTTGTATCAATTTTGCCTATGTTGTTATGTATTTCTTTTGAACTTGTTGTTATTTGGGTTTATGTAATGTGACAATTTGAAGTTATGAAATGAAATGGGAATTATTTAATTATCGTCACATAAGGGTTATGAAGTCTCTTGCAATCTTCACACTTCGTCTCATCCCGATGTTTCCGCCATTGGTTGGGGTGTGACAGATTGGTATCAGAGCCATAACTATAGTGAATTAGGTAGAATTGCCATGTTCGACCTGGTCTATAGTAGGAACCATATTTTTGACCATTCTTGATAATTGCTTAAAACGTTATTCTTCCTTCTTTGCTCCTTTCTCTTCTTTTGGTCTTAATACTTACATTATGTCTTTCCTAAGACAATTTACACAATACACTTGAAGACATGAAGACACTCTTTATGAAAAAGAGACGAGTTACCAAAATAGGCGTGAAACCCACAATTTGGTAACGACTCTCATTCCGCTTATTCTTATTTTTGCACGAAATTTCGCCATTTAGCTAGGAGTGAAATCCACATCTAAATGGTAAATTTCCAATTCAAACTCTAGTGGACCCTCGTCAAAGTGTTGAAATTATATTTTGAACCGACGAGTACTAACCACATTAGGGTACGAAATCGTCAAGTTAGGGGTGAAACCCGCACCTTGTCGATTAAGTCCCATTCCTTGATTTTCGTTCTCGCCAAAGTTTCGATTGTTTCAATCGATTAGAGACGTGTAGTAACTAGAAGGGTAAGATACCGTTAATCGCTTCTCGACAAGAGTATCTTACCTATAGGCCAAAGCACGTTTCTCTAATTTGAAAGGGCTTTCGATTCTCTTTGGAATAGTCGACGTTTCTCTACCCGAAACAATCCTATGTTTTATGAGCCTCTCTTTTATGTGATTCAATTTATATGTGATTTTATACTTGTACCTCGTTCGTTTCAAAAACCGTTACCCAATTCGCACGTCTCGCGCAATAAAAAAACAATAATAATTCTCGTAAACAAACTAAATTTATACTCTTTTCATGCATTCATACGTGTTTATACTTGTTGAAATCATGCCAACTATGTGAACCATACGTGTTACATCATGTCTACATGTTTAAAACTTGCAAACTTATTTTGAATTTATGATCAAGTGTCATCCATTCCTTCTCTTTCCATTCTTAGATGTCGTCCAGCGGTACATCAAAGAAAACCAAGTCAAAGAAGGGTTCGACTTCCAACACCATGTCACAAAAGGATTGCATGAAATTCATGGCCAAGCAAATGGCTAAGGTCCTACCCGACATTTTTAGCAAGATTCAGCCAAACACCGATTCACCGCATGGCTCTGTCGACTCAAAGGCAGACAAACCCAAATCGACCTTCCAGTTCAAGCAATTCATGGCTTGTAAACCCTTAGAGTTTACTGGCAAAAATGGCGCTACCGCCATGATGAACTGGTTTGATGCAATCGAGCTTACCTTCCTGCAAAGTGGCTGCCCTGATGAACTAAGAACTTTGAACGCAACTGGGGTGTTTCGTGAAAAGGCACTCAAATGGTGGACAACAGAACGCAACAAGAGGGGAAACGAGGTCGCACATGCTATGCCTTGGGGCGATTTCAAACAGCTTATGAGAGACCACTTCTGTCCTCCTCACGAACTCCAAAAATTGGAGAGCGAATTTTGGAACCTTACTCAGAAGGGGAGTGACATGGATGGCCTGATTACGCGCTTTAAACAACTCAGTGTCCTCTGTCCTGGACAAGTTGAGGCCGTCCCCAAGACCATAGCCAAATTCGTTCGTTGTGTTGCACCTTCCCTGACAAACCACCTTGCCTCTGCCAATCCCGAAACCATCGAAGATGCTTTTCGTATAGCCACCGAACTTAACAACAACTGCGTTCTTCATGGAACATTTGACAAGGTTTCAACAAAGAATGCACGCCAAGCCACAATCGACACTGCTACTGATGAGCCCTCACCCTCCCAATCGTCCAAGAAAAACCAAGGCAAGAAGCGGAAGGCTTCAAGCCAAAATTATGCGGTCTTCACTCCGCAAAACCCACAACCCTTACAAGCCTTAGCCGCCGTCGCACCCGCGAACACCGAACCACCGAAACAAGGTTATGTTGGAACCCATCCCAAATGTACCACCTGTCTGTTTCATCATCCTACCAACGTACCCTGTCGCAAATGTGCCAACTGCCAGAGGTATGGTCATTTTGCTAACCGATGCCGAAACTTCCCACAAGCTCCAAATGCTCCTGTGCGAGCATGTTTCAAGTCTGGCGATCCCAATCATCTCACCAATGTCTGTCCCCAGCGTTATCAACCTCCACAACAACAGCACCAACAGCAGCAGCAGCAGCGACCGCCACAGCAGCAACAACAGGCTCAACAACCCGCTCGAGGCCGAGCCTTTCTTCTCACTACTGCTCAAGCTCAAAACGCGAATGATGTCATTACTGGTACGTTCCTTGTGAACCATATTTATGCTTCTTGTCTATTTGATACTGGCGCCGATAAAAGTTTTGTGTCGTTAGAATTCGAATCGTTGCTTAAGTGTAAACGCTCCAAGTTGCCAAAATCTTTCGCTGTCGAGGTCGCTAATGGTAAAATTGTCGCTGTCGATTCCGTTCTCTCCAATTGTTCATTGATCCTTAACGATTATACGTTTTTTATCGATCTCATACCTATGCAAATGGGTAGTTTCGACGTCATAGTAGGTATGGTCTGGCTTAGGCGAGTTCGTGCTGAAGTTGTTCGTTATGAGAAGTTTATTCGTCTACCTCTCCCAAACGGTGATTCCCTACACGTCTATGGCGAAAAGCCTTCTCAAGGGCTTAAGCTTATGTCGTGTATCCAAGCAAACAAATGCTTGCGCAAGGGTACCTTCGCCTTTCTCGCCCACATTGTGGAAAAGAGAGACAAAGGCCCAAGCATAAGCGACGTTCCCGTCGTACGTGACTTCCCTGATGTGTTTCCCGACGATCTTCCTGGACCGCCTCCTGCTCGTGCTGTCGACTTTCGAATCGATTTAGTGCCTGGCGCAACACCTGTCGCTAAATCACCTTACCGTTTAGCACCCTCCGAGATGCAAGAACTCTCGAGTCAACTCCAAGAGCTTCTTGATAAAGGCTTTATACGCCCTAGTACTTCTCCTTGGGGCGCTCCCGTTTTGTTTGTCAAAAAGAAAGATGGGTCATTCTGAATGTGTATTGACTATCGTGAGCTCAACAAGCTCACTATCAAGAACTGATACCCTCTTCCGCGCATCGATGACCTTTTCAACCAGTTGCAAGGCGCGACCTGCTTTTCAAAAATCGATCCTCGTTCTGGGTATCATCAACTTCGAGTTCTCGAGGAAGATGTGCCTAAGACCGCCTTCCGTACGCATTATGGTCATTACGAATTCGTGGTTATGCCCTTTGGTTTGACCAACGCTCCTGCCGTATTCATGGATTTGATGAACCGCGTGTGCAAAGCGTATTTGGACCGTTTTGTGATCATTTTCATCGACGATATTCTCATCTATTCCAAGACACAAGAAGAGCATAAACGACACCTGCATCTTATCCTCGAACTTCTTCGTGCTGAACGTCTATACGCCAAATTCTCCAAGTGTGAATTTTGGTTAAAAGAGGTTCAATTCCTCAGTCATACTGTCAACGAGCTTGGTATTCACGTTGACCCCGCTAAAATCGAAGCTGTGAAGAATTGGATCACACCTAAATCTCCATCCGAAATTCGTTCGTTTCTTGGTCTTGCTGGTTACTATCGTCGCTTTATCTCCAACTTTTTGAAAATCACTTTCCCTTTGACCTCCTTGACTAGAAAAGAGAAACCTTTTGTTTGGGGTCCCGAGCAAGAGGAGTCTTTTCAGACGCTCAAGGACATGCTATGCAATGCTCCTATCCTCACACTTCCTGAAGGAAATGACGACTTCGTCGTATATTGCGATGCTTCCCGCCTTGGCCTTGGTTGTGTGCTTATGCAACAAGACAAGGTCATCGCTTATGCGTCAAGGCAACTAAAGATACATGAGAAAAACTATACTACTCACGACCTTGAACTTGGCGCAGTTGTTTTTGCGTTGAAGATTTGGCGACACTACCTTTATGGTACTAAGTGTGTGGTCTTCACCGACCATAGGAGCCTTCAACACATCTTTGACCAAAAAAACTGAACATGCGTCAACGTCGTTGGGTGGAACTATTAAACGACTACGATTGCGAAATCAAGTACCACCCAGGTAAAGCGAATGTAGTAGCGGACGCCCTTAGTCGTAAAACTCATGTCAAAACTATCCGTTGTTTCCAACTCATCCACGATCCTCAGAATCGCATACGTAATGCTCAATATTCATCTGTTAACGAGAGTAACATCTACAATGAGATGCAATGTGGTGCTGAAAAGAGTCTCGTGTCCAAACCTGATGGTATTTTATACTATCTTAATCGTATCTGGATTCCTAATCGTGATAACCTTCGAAAGTTCCTGATGAAGGAGGCACATAATACAAAATAGTCTATTCACCCTGGTGCCGACAAGATGTACCATGATATGTGTACATCCTATTGGTGGCCTGGAATGAAGAAAGATATAGCCACTTTCGTCTCGAAATGTCTCACTTGTTCGAAGGTGAAAGCCAAACATCAACGCCCCTCTGGCTTGCTCGAACAACCAAGGATTCCTATCTGGAAATGGGAGAGCATTGCCATGGATTTTATCATTAAGCTTCCCCGCACTTCTTCTGGTCACGACAGTATTTGGGTAATCGTTGATCGATTAACCAAGTCAGCTCACTTTCTTCCCATTTGTGAAGATTTCAAAGTCGAGAAATTGGCTAAAATCTACACTGATGAGATCATCTGTCGCCATGGTATCCCCGTTGACATCATTTCCGATCGTGATGCTCGTTTTACATCTCGCCTTTGGCAAACTTTTCAATCAGCCATGGGTACTGAACTTAACCTTAGCACCGCTTTCCATCCTCAGACAGACGGTCAAACCGAGCGTACTATTCAAACTTTAGAGGATATGCTTCGTTCGTGCGTAATAGATTTTGGTGGCAACTGGGATACACACTTGCCTTTGGTCGAATTCTCGTACAATAACAGTTATCATGCAAGTATTCAGATGGCACCTTTTGAAGCATTGTATGAGTGTCGTTCGCCTATTTGTTGGCACGAGATTGGTGACACTCAAATCACTGGTCCCGAGCTCATACAAGAGACGACAGACAAGATTTTACAGGTTCGAGACAACTTACTGAAAGCCAGGAACCGACAAAAGAGCTACGCCGATAAGGGTCGCAAACCCATGGAATTCGAGACAGGTGACTACGTGCTTCTCAAGGTATCCCCTTGGAAAGGCGTGGTTCGATTTGGAAAGAAAGGGAAACTCGCACCTCGCTACGTTGGTCCTTTCAGAATTCTCGAAAGGATTGGCAAGGTTGCGTATAGACTGGACCTGCCTGAAGAACTCAACAATGTACACCCTGTCTTCCATGTATCCAACTTGAAGAAGTGTCTAGCGGATGAAGGACTGCACGTCCCTCTCGAAGATTTGCAAGTCAACGAAACTCTTCACTTTGTGGAAAAACCGGTCGAAATCATGGACCGAAGAGCCAAGCAATTAAGGCGCAGTCGAATTCCTATTGTCAAGGTTCGATGGGAAGGAAAGCGTGGCGCTGAATTTACTTGGGAACTCGAGAGTGAAATGAAGACGAAATATCCACATCATTTTCCTAAGTCTTCCTCAATTTCGGGACGAAATTCCCAAAAGGAGGGGAGACTGTAACGCCCCGCTTATTTGTACTTTCCATTTATAGCGAGTCTTATTCGTACTTTCTAATTCTGGAAGTTGTATCGTTGTGAACGTTCTTTCTTTGTACTCATTGTAAACTCGAGACTTGAATCATGAATGAAAACTTGCATTTCTTAAAATACGTGTTATACATGCTTCATACATAATCATACATTTGATGATGGAATAATTTGATACTTATTCGTGATACTTACAAACATACGTTGAGTTTATAAATACGTGACGTACATACTTCATACTATGCTTACATACTAATTCCATACTTAAACATGCTCATTTTTACACTTATGCAACCCTTAGAACATGTTACATATGCTTAAGAACCTTAAATAAATCACAAAACCCGTACTAAGTGACATTGGGACAAGTTGCAAAACAATAAAACATAAAATAAAAATTTGTGTCTTCTGCCCTTGGCTTACGGACCGTAAGCCTCCCACCCTTACGGTCCGTAAGGGTGTCTGGGCGGGACAGCAGCTTGCAAACTCCGCGTTTTTGCACGAAATCCCAAGTTCTTACCTTCTCCAATCAGCTCTAAACCTCCTTTAAACACCTCCAATCAACCCTAAACTCATCCCCTATAAATACCCATCTTCTCCAAGCCATTCTACACTTTCAGCACTCCCAAATCTCTCCAAAATCACTCTCAAGTTCTTGCAAGATTCTTAAATTCGGACAGATTCATACCTTCATACAAAAGTGAGCATAACTTGCTCAAAACTCAACCAAATCACTTGATTCTTCTTCCTAATTGCTTGGATAATCTTTGGGTTTGATTCCTTGGTTTCTCCTTGGAGAAATCAGACCTGGAAGCGCCCTGAAATTGTCCATAAACTTTCTGTTTTGTTTCAAACTTTCTTAAACTCTTGAATACTTCAAACAAGCTTGTGTTCTTATGCTTCTAGTCCATAATATGATTAGTAAAGCTAAACCAAGGATGTTTTACACTAAATAGGAGTGTCTAAACACTCCAAACTTTCTGTTTTAATCGAGTTATTAGCTCACAAGTGGTGCCAAGTCTTGAACTTGAAGATGGTGTGACTACTTGGCTAGCCTAGGCTAACCTACATAAACAAGTCCACACACCACTTGATGTTTTGCTTAGTTAGTTGTATTATTTCTTGTACACATCTATGAGGTTCCTAAATGGAAGGTTCGCCTTCCTACCTCCTACATGACCTATATGTTAACATATCATTCGAGGTACCAAAGTGGAGTATTTCATCTCCCACCTCCTACTTGACTTACAGGACACCAAGAGGTACCAAAGTGGAAGGTCCAACCTTCCGCCTCCTACATGACTAAATATATTATTATGAATATATTATGACTATGATAAACCTTAAACCAAACCCTTGGTAGTGATTATATAAATCCACTATCAAGCTAATAAGTTTATCACTATGTGTGTAGTTCCTTGTCGCGATTCTAATAGGTCTTGAACCTATGAAATCACATACAATCCTTAGGGATTACTATAGTGTCATGACGAGTGCTAATACCATAGTGAATATTTTCGTAATATTTACTTTGTCATTCTTTGAATCTTAAGTCCGAATATTCCTTCATTCTTCCCAATTACTCATACGCCTTGATTTTTCCTCTTGTAGGATAACTTGGTGTTCCCTCCATCAACCAACTCTTCACGGATTCAAGTAGGAAAGCTTGCAAAACCGTGAGTATACTCGCAACCCCCTTTTTATGTTTACCACTTTTTGGGGTGTAACATGTTACATTATGAAAAACACACTTAAACGTATTCTTTATGCAATGCACAAAACAATCCTTATACATAAATACTATGTTATGATACTTGATGCTTACGTGGACCATACTTATGTGATATGTTTTAGTCATTAGCTTTCACGAGCCTCCATTTGACATGTATAGCACTATAGGAGTAACGCACCGCCCCCTTTAAACTTGGGTTATGTTGAATTAACTAAACTTTCTTGCGTAAACAGAGGATTGGCTAGAAATATTGCATGCCATGTTAGGTTGATCTCATATAAACTAAGTTGCCATGTGGATTCGTCTTTTTAAACTTTTATACTTATACTTATTCATAAACTTGTATACTCGCCTTTGCTTTTGCATTGAACTTTATTTTTAACATGTTACAGGATGAAGATGATGATGCTATGAAACAAAGTAGCGTTGAT
>JARYGA010049558.1:0-19271 GCA_030545235.1 Helianthus tuberosus
TTTAGATGGCTGTTTTCTAAAAACCTTTCTTGGAGGCATGTTATTAGCAGCAATAGGTAGAGATGCTAATGACCAAATGTTCCCTGTTGCATGGGCAGTGGTTGAAGGAGAGAATACACTCAGTTGGACATGGTTTATGCAAGAATTGAAGAAGTGCCTGGATGTAACTGATGATGGTAATGGATGGACTCTAGTATCTGATCAACAAAAGGTATAAAAGTAATGTTTCTCTGAACTTATATTTGATGATGTACATGTTTTAATTAGCTTAATGTTTAACAGGGGTTGCTGAATGTTGTTGCAGCACATTGGACAAAGGCTGAACATCGAAATTGTGCCAGGCATATATATGCAAACTGGCACAAGAAACACAAGGGTGATGAATTAAAGGAGGTATTTTGGAAGGCAGTTAGAGCATATTGTGAACCAGATTTCAAGGCTGCTATAGAAGAAATGAAAGAGTTGTCAACCGAAGCAAGTGAAGCATTTATTAAGCAGAACCCAAGGTTCTTCTGTAGATGCTATCTAAGCACTGATATAAAGTCAGATGTGGTGGTAAGCAACATGGCTGAAACATTCAATGGGTTTATCATTAAGTCAAGGTCAAAGCATATCATAAACATGTTAGAAGATATTAGACTTGCAATAATGACAAGGTTGGCTAGGAAGAAAATGCAGATGTTGGTTAAGAATGTGACTGTTTGTCCTAGGATTCAGCTGAAGCTTGATAAGGAGAAGAATAAGGCTTGGAGGTGTGAAGTGTTCCCATCCAGTGCCACACTATTTCAGGTAAAGGGATTTGATGATGTGTCTGTGGATATACAGAACAAGAGTTGCTCATGTAGGAAGTGGGATTTGACTGGGTTGCCATGTTACCATATGTGTGCTGTTGCTGGTTTCTTGGGTAGGGAGGCTGAGGAATTTGTTCATGAAAGCTATAAAAAGGAGATGTACCTCAAAGCTTATGACTACACAATACCTCCCTTACCATCAGAGAAATACTGGCATGTAGTTGACCTTCCATTGGACCCCCCACCTGTTAAAATAGGACCAGGAAGACCAAAGAAGAATAGGAAAAAGGATCCACATGAAAATCCAAAGAAACCTGGGAAGCTGACCAGGCATGGTATGACAATGACTTGCAGTGGTTGTGGGAGCAAGGAACATAACAAAAGGAGATGTCCAGAAAAGGGTAAGGTAGTTAGTGAACCAAAAAGGGCAAGGGGAAGGGGCAGGCCTAGGAAAGATGCGGCTGGTCAGGTCAGTAGTCATGTTGATGTTGCTGGAACAAAAAGAGGAAGGGGTAGGCCAAGGAAAGTAACACCAACTGACCATTCGACTCAGCAATCTACTCTGTCCACTCAGCAGCCTAGTCAAGGAGTTGTTCACCTTGCATGATATGAATGTGTGTTTTTAATGTTTTGGATGTTTTTGTTGGTTGAATGCCTCCTTTAATTTAAGTTTGTAATGTTTTAAACCAATGGATGTTTGTGATGCCTACTGTTGGATGTTTAATGGAATGGTATTCAATGTTTTGGATGTCAATTAACAAATGCATTTTGGTCATATAGCATGCAGTTGGTCAATTAACATGTACAATTGGTCATATAGCATTCATGTTGTAAGTTAACCTGTACATTTGGTCATATACCATCACCATTCAATGCATTTCAAAAGACAATTCATTAACCTGTACATTTGGTCATATAACCATCACCATTCAATGCATTTCAAAAGACAATTCATTAACCATTACCATTCAAAATACATCACATAACCATTACATTTCAAAAGACATTACATAAACTAATTGTGATACACTTCAATGACCAAAGATGCATTTAAAACAAACAAACAACAGAACTAATACTATCACATAAGGACTAGCAGGGCATTTTGACACTTTCAACTTGTGCTTGAGTTTTTTGTTTTCTTCTTCCAACATCAGCTTCTCCATTTCCAAATTCGAAAGCTTCATCTCCAATGCTTCATTCTTTTGGATTATGTGCCTGGTTGTTTGACTACTGTTCACACCACATGATAGTGTTTCATCCACCTCTTCTTTCCAGATGAAAAATTTATAATCCTCTCTCTATGAGGATTAATAATGTTGTCAGTTGCTAGATTTGAAAAATTGAAGAAGATTTACTAAACTTACAGGCCAATTTGGACATCCATAAAACTCATGTCCTGCTCTTGAACTACGATGCCCTGCAACCCTCCTGACAGCCAGCCGGTAATGATGACAGTACACATTGCCTTCCAAATCAACACTAAAAATCCTAGGTTTATGCGATTGAGATGTGTTTGAAGAATATGAAGAAGGCATCTTGTTTCAATCGGATGTTCTAGGGTTTATGAGATCGAAGAAGGTGTTTTATAAGGGTGAAGGTGTTTTATAAGGGTTGGGGTTAAAATGGTAATTTCAAGGGGAGGTAGTGTTTTTTCCACATAAGCTATGCTTAGTCATCAGCCATTAGCCACATAATCAAAAAAAGAGCCACATCATCAAAAACATTAACTCTGTTAACTTTGTAACCAGAAAAGTTCGTTCAGAGCCAACAAGTTAAAACGTAGGATTATTATTTACCAATTCTGTAGGTAGGATTATTCTTTACCAACTGGTTAAAGGTTGGTTTATTAAATACCAATTTTCCTAATAACTGTGTCGGGCTCAAGCTTGAAAAATATATCACGAGTCATTCATGAGTTGTGGCTATAAAGCTCAAAACAACTTGAGAGCTCGGCTCGTAACTATTGGAAACACAATGAAAATATGATACTTTGTTTGCTAACTACGTATACAGATAATACGTCGTTATTATTAATATAATTATAATGTGTTTTCGATCTCTTTGAATAGAGCTTCGAAACCAATTAAGGAGTGTTCAAAGTGGAGCGACTATGAATAATGACATATCGATTGTAAAAGTGGTGTTCCTATTGAATAGGAATTGGTCCTGCATGAACCTTGAAGTAATTTAGAAGTAGAAACACGAGATTCTTGATGAATATCATTAGTTCTGATTTACTTCCAACTTCATTGGATTAATTTGGACCCTTAATTAAATAACCAACAGCCAAGAGAAACTCAACATAACATGTTAAAACAAGGTATGTTAATTTTCTAAACATTTATAAACAATTATTCAAGGTTTAGTCTACTAATAATCTAAATGCATTAGCGGATGCTTTCATGGGCCAGAGGGTCACCGCTCCCCTCCCCCCTATTTTTTTTCGATTAGTAGTGTAGATTGTAAACGTGGTTTGCCTATTGAATAGGAATTTGTCTTGCATAAACATTGAAATAATTTAAAAAGTAGAAACACAAGATTCTTGATGAATATCATTAGTTCCGATTTACTTCCAATTCTATCGAATTAATTTGGACCCTTTAAATAACAAACGTGCAAGAGAAGCTGAACATCACATGTTACAACAAGGTATGTTAATTTTTCTATAAATGATTATTCAAGTTTCTGTCTACTAGTAATCTAAATGCATTGGCGAATCTTTTCATGCGCCAGAAGGTCCCTGACCTCCCCCTCCCCTCCCTAGTTTTTTTTATTAGTAGCGTAGATTTTATCGATTGTAAAAGTGGTGTGCCTATTGAACAGGAATTTGTCTTGCATAAACCTTGAAATAATATAAAAGTAGAAAAACGAGATTCTTGATGAATATCATTAATTCTGATTTACTTCCAACTCTATTGAATTAATCAGGACCCTTTATTAAATAACTAACAGGCAAGAGAAACTGAACTTCACATGTTACAATAAGGTATGTTAATTTTTCTATAAATAATTATTCTAGTTTCAGTCTACTAGCAAACTAAATGCAATGGTAAATCTTTTCATGGGCCAGAACCCTCCCCCGTTTTTTTATTAGTAGTGTAGATTTTATCGATTGTAAAAGTGGTGTGCCTATTGAATAGGAATCTGTTTTTGTATAAACCTTGAAATAATTTAAAAACAGAAACACGAGATTCTTGACGAATATCATTATAATTTATAATATATTAAAGCACATCATTTTCCTTTTAATTACAATAATGTCAAATAACACTCATATATATAACTTTTCTTTTCTATGACATTTATGTAATTTACTCAAATTTTTTGTGACATTTGAAACCACTATAAATGACACTTTATTCATTCTCTTTTCTATGTTTTAACCAAAACGGTTTTGGTTCATACACTTTGATCCCTTTAAAATTGTTAAGTTTTTTTAAACTAATTTACATTCTTATCCCTTGAGTTTTAATAAATTTATCACGCGTCCCATGAACTTTAATAAAATTAGTTTTACTCTTTCAAAACCGCATTACACTACAACCCCAAACTTTAAAAAAGTTACCACTTTAAAATTTAAACGATTTTCGTTATGACGTCATGATTTTTTACATGTTTTTTAACCACAAAGGTTTTGATTCTTACACTTTGACCCCTTTAAATTTTGTTAAGTTTTTTAAACCAATTTACATTCATATCCCCTGTGTTTTAATAAATTTATCACACGTCCCATAAACTTTGATAAAGTTATTTTACTGTTTTAAAACCGCATTACACTACAACCCCCGAACTTTAAAAAAGTTACCACTTCAAATTTTCAACGAAATTTCGTTATGACGTCATGAATGATTTTTTTACATGTTTCATCTTTTTATATATAGTTTCAAATAATATTAATTTATGTTATTGTACTAGAAAATTTTGACCGAAATCGAAATCGCTATCAATAACTAGACTCTTAATTACTATGATTATTTTTGTTTTCCAAAAAAAAGGTTAGTTCCCTGCCACAACGCGCGGGTAGGAACAACCTCATTAGTTTTAATTTACTTCCAACTCCATTGAATTAATTTGGACCCTTAATTAACTAACCAATAGGCAAGAGAAATTGAACATTAACATGTCATTAACATGTTAAAAAGGTATGTTAATTTTTCTAAATTTTTATAAATAATTCGAGTTTCAGTCTACTAGTAATATAAATGATTGGCGGATCTTTTCATGGACGGTAGGGTCTTTACAAAAGTGTGTTCGTGTTAAAAATCTAACATATTGCATATAGACATATAGTTTATACAATTTGGATGTGATCTAATAAACTTAAAATTTTTGATAGCTTAGAGGTTCCAAAAAGTGGATATCTGTTTAAAAATATGTTATAACTTTTAGTATCATCTAAAAATAAGTTAGATAAATACTGTGAAAAATAAGGAAATAGATTTCTTTAGATTAGAGAATAGATAGCGATAGTGATCAATCATAATTAATACGTATATATAATTAATGATATTCTTATACCCATTCGTGTGTTTTCGTTCGCCTTTTTCTGAATTTTTCTTAATCAATTAGTTTAATCGTCTATTTTTTGCTAGTCAATATTCAATCCTTAGTTTCAATTGTTTATGCATGTATATTTTGGCGTCTAGGTTCAATGCTTTCCACAATTTTTAATCACATATGCAATTCAAGGGTTCATATTCAATCTATAGATTAAGGTGTGATTTTCTAAAACAACTAGAAGCTCAAATTTTTGAGTTTGGGTTTAATAGTTCAGGAGTGTTTTGGGTTAACTCTCAAACTGGGCTAACTTGGAAGGTTTGCTGATTGATCAGTTAACTCATTTATTTATTTTTTTTAAATGTTTTATGTCATAGTTTAAACTCATAAGGTATTTTACGCTCAAACGTTAACGTTAAAAGAGAAATGGTAATCTGATTTCATAATTAAAATATATTGCTTTTTATAAATAGTTACATTTGTTTTGTATATTTATAATTTTAATGTAGTAATATGTAAAATTAAAAGGAAACAAAAAAAATGATGTTAAACGAGTATATGTGAACATCAATCTACTTCATAGGGAATTTTGCAACATTGAGGTACAAAGTTGTTCAACCTACCACACGATTGTAAATTTGATTAAAGTTGTGGTGGTCAGAGTTTGTCAGCGAGAGAGTTGAGCGTTGTGAGCCTGAAACGAGAGAATCAAGTTTTGTTTTTTTATATGATTTTTCTTTGATAATATAATAAGAATAGCAATATTATGTTTTCAGGTCAACTTTTGTATATGATTTTTCTTTGATAATATAATAATAATAGTAGCAATATTATGTTTTCATGTCAACTTTAATTATTTAAAGAAAATGCCAAATATGTCCATAGTAGAAGAATCCGTTAGGAACCACCATTTATTGCGAAAACCGCGATAAACAATGTGAACACAACCCAAAGTACCTAAAAAATACACAAATTTTTTTTTACTATTTTTTATAAAAAAAATCGTTATATTTCATTACCAAATTTTTTTTTTATTTTTAAAAAAAATTTTTGCTACTAAAATGAACGATTTTAATGTAAAAAATATTAAAAAAAATTGTATGTTTTTTAGATTTTTTTTAGGTTTTTTAGGGGTTTAGTTTTTAGCATTTTGGCTTGGGTGGGGGGTTAGGTTTTTTTAAGGTTTTTTTTTTTTTTTTTGAAGGAGGGGGGGGGGGGGGGTAGTTTTTTTTAGGTTTTTTTTTGTGTGTTCACATTGATTCTCATAGTTCTCACAATAAAGGTGGTTCTCAAATGAACCTTGCCCTATGTCCATAATAGCTACAACGACGGTTTATTAAATAAAATAGTAATTAACCTCGTGCGTCGCCGCAAAACTTTGATTATCAGCACAATACAGACACTTGATATAGCAACAACTTAATACCACTGGATATACAACATCAAAATGTCAATGTACGTATTGGAAAAAAAAAAACACTAAAAGGCAAAACAGTAAAAGCAAGAAACAATATCGGGTATGATACTTGCTTCTCCGGAGTACCAAAAGCAAGCATGACATCATTATGGATAGGACTAAACCTAAAGTATCTCCGAAAATTAGGAGTCATTTCTTGTCGCAGGTTGGGATAGGTTTAATTCGTCATGTTAGCGAGAAAAAAAACATTAAAAGACGAAATACTAAAAGTAATAAAAGTAAATGCATTAAACATGTATATTAACAAAGTTAAAGTAGATGGACTATATATATATATATAGGGGAAGGTTCAAATGAAAACCACTAGATATCGCGAAAACTCGAAAACTAATTAAAAAAGCCAAAAAAACATACCAAATTTTTTTTTTTGCATACCAATTTTCGCTATTTTGTATATATAAAAAAATTTAAAATTTTTTTTTGTAGTGCACATGTGTACTACAAAAAAAATATATATATAAAAAATAGCGATTTTTAATAAAAAATTGTAAAAAAAAATTGGTGTGTTTTTTAATCTTTTTTTAGTTAGTTTTCGACTTTTCACAATAAAAGTGGTTTTCATTTGAACATTCCTATATATATATATATAGGGTAAGGTTCATGCGAGAACCACCCTTATTGCGAGAACCGCGAGAACCAATGTGAACACAACCTAAAAAACCTAAAAAAAAACCTAAAAAAACCTAACCCCCCACCCCCCAAGCTAAATGCTAAAAACTAAAACCCCAAAAAAACCTAAAAAAAACCTAACCCCCCCCCCCCCCCCAAAAAAAAACACCCCTCAAAAACCTAAACCCCCCCCCCCCCCACCGAAGCTAAAATGCTAAAAGCTAAACCCCACAAAAAACCTAAAAAAATCTAAAAAAATAAAAAAAAAATCTTAATTTTTTTTTAATATTTTTTATGTTAAAATCGCTACTTTTAGTAGCAAAAAAAAAAAAAAAAAAATTGGCTTCGAAAAGTAGCGATTTTTTTATAAAAAATATTAAAAAAAAAATAAAAAAAATTTGTGTGATTTTTAGCTATTTTTAGGCATTTTTGGTTGTGTTCACATTGGTTCTCACAATAAGAGGTGGTTCCTAACGGATATTTGTCCTATATATATATATATATATATATATATATATATATATATATATATATAAAGAGTTAACTAATGTGGAAAAACTTTATTAAAGTAGGAGCAAATATATATATTAGAAAAGTTAAAGTAAAATAACTAAAGACTTCAATTAGCAAAGTTAATGGTTTAAAAAGTAAAGAGAAAAATGCTCGGATAGTCCCTGTGGTTTGATTCATTTTTCACCGTTGGTCCCTAACTTTCTAAAATTACACCTATAGTCCCCAGCTTTTGCAATTTCGTTCCCGGATAGTCCCTGACGTGGATGGGGGTTAGTTTTTGGTGTTAATTGGGTGTGAAACGACTATAATGCCCTTACTAATAAAAATTGTTTTAATTATTTAATATTAAAAGAAATATTTAAATGGAGCCCACCATCCTCATCTTCTTCTCCCCAACCCACCCCCAATCTTACCCATCACCAACCCACTGCAACATATATGTAGATAGAGAGAACCTGCATACATCAGACAATTTCAATTTAAAATCAAACATATTGAATCTTTTAGCCGATTCCACTTGTAACACCCCGAGAATATAAATCTTTTATTATAATATTATGTCGGTAATTAAACAAAAATAACTAACTAGGAATAAAAATAACCTAGTTAGGTAAAAGTCTTGTAGTGACTTATAAGTGGTTAAAACACTTAAAAGATGAACTAAACGATTTTAGAGGGGCCAAAGTTGTTAAAATTGAAACTTAAAATATTAAAACAAAATTAAAAATCCGAACACACACAAAAGTGTGTGTCTGGATCGATTGAAACACAGGGGCGACCAGGAGAACCCTCACAAACCCTAGTTCATGTTAATTTCCCCAAATTGAAGGTCAAATTCAGTTCCAAATCAAAATCCGAGTACAAAATAGTGATCTCCTCTGAAAAGGGGTAATAAGGTATGTGAATTTTATAGGAAATCCCTATTTGAATTTCTGGATGAACTTAGAGAATTCGAAATTCGTTGTTGCATGAATGTTATATGGATGGAATAGGAATAATATTGTGTCTAGGAGTGAACCCTAGACAATCATATGTTGAAATCATGCTTAATTCTTGTGAATTCCATGAACACCAATGAAAGTGATTAGTGGGTTTTGAGGGAACTTGATAAACACTAGGATTTTGGTTGTTGTTCTAGTGTAATCTGATTTTTATGAAGTAATTTCTGATTTGTTGATGGTAAAATTTATATGAAATTGTCCGATTGATGTTAATCTTGGCTATGTAACACGTTATGAACTTGATAATGAATTGTGAGAAATTTGTGCCTTTAAGGTGTTTGTAAAAATGCCTCAAAGAAAGCTCAAAACTGGAAAATTGAGCTAAAACGCATATTTGTGAAATTTCGGCAAGCTATGCGTTATATGTTAAGGAAAGAGTTCTAAACGGTTTGTGGTTGAACTCTATAGGGATGGAAACCGGAGCGTCAAGTTGACAAGCCGGGGGTGACACGCGTTTGAAGGGTGTGCATTGAGTATGTAACTTGTTTCGTTACATTAAGTAAATTTGATATTTAAACCTTGTATAGTTGTGTTTTAGAATAAAGGCTTGTGTTAATTGAAGTGACAATGTTCACTACTTGATTTAATAAGTTAAGATTAGATTAGGAAACGTTTGGTAGTCATTAAAAATGGAGGATTCCATTAATGAGCCAAACGGGTCGAATAATTGTTTAGTAAGTAGTAATAGTGTTTGTTGGTTAGCATTTGGCGTTGACAAATCACAAGAGCATGAAGCCATAGGTTTGGTAATGAAATGTCGGTGATAGTAAGCCCCGGATGTTGGGTAAAAGCACCTTAAGGTTACTATCGCATTGGTAGCAAAATTGGTGTAAACTTGGTGGGTTGAATAAATACATAGTGATTTTAGTCATTCGGTCCGTAAACTAAATTTTTGGTATAATAAAGGTAATAGACATGTTGGTAATAAAATTACAGACGTGTAGGAAAAAGAATCACCTAAAACGGACTTTCAGATTAAAAGTTACGAGCATTTGAAGTTAGAATTGTGAAATTCGGAGCTGGGCAGGAAATGCAGGTCATAAACCTGCACCTGCTGGAAAACCGAGTCCCCCGCGCCACGCGACAGGATCCGCTGGATCTGGCGCGACACGCGAAAGCCCTCGCGGCACGCGAAGGAATGGATGAATATATAAATTAAAAAGACTAATTTACCCTTATTTTAGGGGGTGCATATATAAATTAAAAAGGGAAAATTCTTATTTTTTGGGTATCTTAAAAGGAAAAAGATTATTAGTTGTTATTTTCTTCTTTAATCACTTGTACATTAAAGCATTATCTACTTGTACATTTTAATTTGTGCGTCGATATTGAACAAGACAACTACCGAAACGTCGACAAAAATGTGTAGGTCGTCATGCTATCTTTGGATTTTTTTTAAACAATATAGTTTATAAGATATGTCAAGAATACGTAAAAAAAATTATAAGTTTGTTGTGGAGGGGTGAATTGTAACTAATTATCTATAATTTTGTTAAAACCTTAGGGATTTAAGTGTAATAAGTTTAGGGGCTAAAAAATAAATAGTGTTTAACAAACCAAACTACCCTCATTTTAGGGGTCTTTCTATAAATAAAGGGGTGGGGGGGATAAGTTCTTTCATAAATTAATAATAACTTTATATTACTTATACACTTATATGTATATACTTCATAACATACAAAATATAAATACTATTATCAAATACATATACTAAAACAAAATTTATTTTTTTACATGTGAACATACTAAAATAAATCACTAATAGACAAGAGTTAATGGAAAATAAAAATATAAATTAAAAAATCCGGGTATATGATCGGGTATATAGTTCGGGTAAACGGGTATGAGGTTTCGGGTAATCGGGTCGGGTATCACCTAATCCCATACCTGACCCATACCCGTTAAAATTTTTAAAACTAATCCCATACCCGGCCCATTA
Source organism: Helianthus tuberosus (assembly GCA_030545235.1). Taxonomy (NCBI): domain Eukaryota; kingdom Viridiplantae; phylum Streptophyta; class Magnoliopsida; order Asterales; family Asteraceae; genus Helianthus; species Helianthus tuberosus. Next base: position 10,831 of record JARYGA010049558.1, read on the forward strand.
CCCGTCCGGTATCGGGTTTACCCGTCCCATTTGTGTCGGGTTTCGGGTATACCCGTCGAGCTCGGGTATTTTTGCCATCCCTAGTTCCAGCGAGAGGCTCTGAAGATCAGTGGCAAGAGAACGCTGCCAAGGAAAAACATTAGCACTTATTATTTATTAAGATGGAAATATGGGAGTGATTAGAATACCCAAACATTTTTCCTAATATTTGAATCCTCAGAAGTCCCAGCTACAGATATTTTTTTTTAATTTTCTTTCAGACTTTTCAAGGAGGTCAGTTATCTCATGGGTTAGAGCCTCAATCCTGTGCTGATCTTCTCTACCATCACCAAAAGATGGTATCAAAGCCTTGGCATAAGCCTTTGTCAGCTCGGCCATTTTAGACCTTGCACGTTGCACATTTCCTGTTATTTCATCAGATGAATCAACCCAAGCAGTGGGTTGATGATGGGTAAGATTGGGGGTGGGTTAGGTAAAGAAGATGAGGATGGTCGGCTAAGGTTTGGGGTGGGTTGGGGTGAAAAAGATGAGGATGGTGGGCCCCTTTTAAATATTTCTTTTAATATTAAATAATTAAAACAATTTATTAGTAAGGGCATTATAGTCATTGCACATTCACTTAACACCAAAAACTAGCCTTCATCCACGTCGGAGACTATCCGGGAACGAAATTGTAAAAGTTAGGGACTATAGGTGTAATTTTAGAAAGTTAGGGACTAAATGTGAAAATGAAGCAAACCACAAGGATTATCCGAGCATTTTTCTCAAAAATAAATTAGCAAAGTTAAAGGTTAAAGAAGTAAAGTTATTACGGCCAACCACATGGAGATACTTGGCTATGTTGGTTGGCCAACCGAAATATCCTTTATTTATTGTATAATTACACATTAGTAACTTAACATTTCCAACATATTAACTATATAACATTTAGCAAGTTTCATGACCAGTATCAGTTTCCAGGTTTCCTTCACCTACATCTGCCGGTGTTTCTTATATGTTCTAGCCAGTCTCGCAATTTAGAGAGAATCGGCTTCCGGAAAACCGAACCACAGCCGCTTGCAAAAAACGTGCGACTCCGACCGAAACAGTCGTTGCCGCCGCCGGCTACTGCTGTTGAAATTTGTGATGGACAATTTTGCGGTAAACAGCCGCTAATCCGGCGGAATCAACTGACGATCGTGGTTCCAAGGCTGGATCGGGTCTTCTAGCGGTGAGTTAGGGCATAAATCGAAAACCGATGATGATGAGGCGAGCGACAGGAGACTGCGGGTAGATGTCCACGGTATCGTTTGGCAGCCGCATTTGCCAATCTCCAAGAAGTAGCGGCTGAAATTGGTGGATAAGGGCGGTCTCAGAGGGTAGTCGTGGTTGTTACCGGTGATGGAGATGGCGGTTAAAAGATGAGATGATGACGGCGGTGGCGGTTACAAAACGTTATCTTTCTGGTGGAAGGGCAGTCGTCCGATGCGATTCGGTATGGCGGCGGTACATGGTGGTGGTGTGATGGAGGCGATTAGATGCTGCTACTGTATGGTGGCGTTGGTTTTGTGGTGGTGGGGTGAAAAGTAGGGTGGTAGTTGTGGAGTATGGCGGTGATTTGTCGTAGTTTGGTGTAGTGGTGGTGGCAAAAGTTTGAGAGAGAAAGAAAATGTACAAAATACATTGTAATAAGTTGTAATATTTAATAAATATCATGTTCAGACGGATAGCTTGGATAAAGAGGGATGCTGCTTTTTTATTATCCAACTATATCACAGACTCAACATATACAATACATATATTTATTGTTTTGATTGAAGTTATTTCTCAAGATTAATCCACTTAAAATAATTAATATGGGAATACCATCAGTTTTTATTATTTATTCTAAATATTTGTATAATGAAAGAGAAAACGTAAACCTTAGGGCTGTATTATTAATTATGATCGAAATCCCGAATAATATTTAGCATCGATATTATCGAAATCAACATTCAACCTAGATTTTTAGGTGTGTTTCTAGACTTCCTGGCTTGATTGATGTGCCGATATTCTTTTGGACATATTAGGACTTTATTTTTCGGTTGCTAAAGTGAGTATCGGTACCATAATAAGGCATAACAATACCAATCGAATTCCTCTTTCGGTTGTTACATAAAGTGTCGATAGAAAACCCGCTGCGTAGCGCGGGTTATCCCTCTAGTTCATATACATCTATCATTTCATCAAATCTTGATGAATACTAATATATTTTTGTCTTTTGTGGTTTTATTTTTTTTTCTTTTTTTAACTTTAGGGTTTTTTTTTTCCATTTCTTGTTTTACAAGTTTATTTGTTATTTTATAATTTTGCCGTAAAAAGTTAAACAAGTTTTTCCTTGATTTGGTCGTCGTTCATTTGCTACTTAGCACTATGTTTGGTGGTCACATTTGGTCCCTTAAGTTCTTTTTTTTTTTTTGCGTTCGGTTGCTATTTAGCACAGTGTTTAGTAGCTTTTACGTCACGTGAGAGGCATTTGATGTTAAAAATTCGTGTTTTTGTTTTACGTTTTTTTCTGGTTTTGGTCGTAGTTTGGTTGCTACTTAACACAATTTTACGCCCGCGCGGCCCTGCAACGCTGGTAACATGGTTTTAAGCCCCATCAGGGGGCTTAAGACTAGTTATAAATTGATTTAAATTCAAACAAATCCATCACCCCGTTATGTTATAAACACATGTCAATCCACACACGAGGATGTTAACCGCTAATTAACATTCCTTCTAGTCCTATGTTTTATATATTTGTTAATTATGAGACTCGAACTATTAATCTTATAAGAAGAGACGTCTTACTATCACACCTTAATACCGCAGACTACGCACTCTTTGATTGGTAGATGATAGTTGGTTTTTAAATAAAACTTGTAACTACTCAGCTTTTACTTTCTAAAGTCATTTATAAATTTTTTTTATCCAAAGTTAGAGAAAATACACATACACTTAGTGAAAATACACCCATTTTCACCATATTTTTTTCAACATTTTTTAATCAAAGTTATGTTAATCTCAATGTATACATATATTAAAGTTCAAAGTTAATATCGACTTTTAGCAATAACAAAACTGAAAGAGAAAAAGGATAAATCATCCGAAACTAGAAATAAATTGTCATGTAAAGTTCTTTAAGTAACAAAAACGAGTAATAAAATCAAATAAATGTTTATAATAACTTTTAAAACATTTAAGAGTTAAGTCTAAAACATTTAAGAGTTAAGTGATTAATATAATTCAAAATCAACCAGAATAACAAGCTAATCTCAGTGCGAGGTATGAGTAAACTCAAATCTTTTTTATTAGGGCTGTAAACGAACCGAACGAACACGAACATGGCCATGTTCATGTTCGTTTGTTAAGGAAATTAACATGTTCACGAACGCATACTGAACATAAGTTTGTGTTTGTGTTCGTTCGTTAAGAAAAATCACTTGTTCGCGAACAGTTCGTGAACACTGGTCTCGAACACAAACGAACGTAAACGGACATATAACTTGAAAATAATAACATTATTAACCTTAAACATTGGACATAACTAGTTAAGCATAACCATCAAATGATAAATCTAAACACAAGAAGTCTACTACAGCTACCAAATGATAAATCAAGTTTAACTAATTACTAATTAAACATTATTATCCAAAATTACTTAGACATAATTATTCAAAGTTTAACTAACTTAGACATAACTATACTAAAAAATGTCTTGAATGTCTAATTTTTAGGTAACTTAGAAAAAAAGGGTTTCAAGTTTTCAATATTGTTAGATAAAAGATTTATAATTTGTTATTTTTTTAATATAATCAAACGAACGTACATAAAAACGTAATCGAACATATTACCTAACGTTCACGAACTCAGTCGAACGAACAAGACCTTTGTTCGTGTTCGTTCGCTAAGCTAACCGAACGAAATTTTTTGTTCGTGTTCGTTCATTAAGCTAATCGAACGAACATAAATGAACTTCCCGCCGAACGGCTCACGAACTGTTCGCTGAACGTTCGGTTTGTTTACAGCCTTATTTTTTATACTATAAAGTATCTTTATAAACAAAATTTTAACAAATGAACATATAATTTAGGGCTTTGCTATGGGGAGTTCAATCCGTGTAATATTTAGGAGAAAAAAAGCTTTGCTTTTCAAAAATAATAATAATAATTTAGGGCTGCCAAGATCAATTCATAGCTCAACAAGTAAATGATAAAGCACCAAAATAAACAAATGAGCAACCAACAACAACATGGTCCGACCACGGTCAGAGCATGGATCAACCGCCAAGTCTCTGTCCAAGATTGACCAAATCATATGCAAAACTAAAGCCCATGGTCGCTTGTACAATCAAATTGTGTTGCAACCGTCCTACTTATGGAATATTTTTCAAGTTCAAACTTAACGCTTTGTCAAGCTAAGTCATCTACAACTACAAAATCGTTATGGTTACATGGATCAGGTATAAAATATAATCACTCATATAATTATGAACAAGAACATTTTTTGAAACCATTTAATGTTTCATAGACAAGCTACTGTTGGATTAATCAGTTTGTTTACGGGTCACAGGTCGACACGTTATCGGGTCATGAGTTAAATGGTTAGAATGGATCGCGGGTCCATAGAAAAATAGGCTAGTAAATACCTCATATAATTATGGGTTTTTGTGGAAGACTTGGTAATTTAACATGTGGGAGTTGACCGAGTTCTTAGCAAGTGTACGTTGAGTGGATTAATGGTACACGTCGGGCATAATAACAAGTCAAGTATTTTACCGGTTCTTTAGGATTAATTATGTATTTTATTATATGTGCATGTACCACGTAGAGTTTTTTGTAAGCCTATATATAGGCCTCGTTGTTTAGTTAATATTTAATAATAGTGTGAACCTTTTTTTTGTTTTATCATTAAAATACAGCAAGCTTTCTTCTTCATATATTCTCTGCAAATTATCTTTCACGTAACGTGAGTGTTAGTGTGTGGAGTGAGCCTTTAACCAACAGCTACATATATAAAAAGAATTTTATAAAATTTATATTTCAAATTGTTTGATAAGACTTTCCCTAAAAGGAATACATTCAAAATCAATATGATCAAACTAAAATGGATTATACAAATGGGATTAAGATTAGGGATGAGCTCGGTACCGACCGGTACCGGTACCGAAAATCCTCAAAAGTGTGTACCGGTACCGAATATACCCGGTACGGTACGGTTCGGTACCGGTATTTGAGGGTAAAAACCGGTAAATACCGATACCGAACCGGTACCGAAAATGTCAAAAGTCGGTACCGAATCGGTACCAAAAAAGTACCCGGTTCGATAAATTCGGTAGCAGTACCGGGTCCATTTTGCTCATCCCTGATTAAGATAAGGTTTTCTCTCTCCCTCTTTTTCTCTCTCTCTCTCTCCCTCTACCGTACGTACGGTATCAGCTCATCTTTCTCATTCTTGTTCCACTTGGATATTTAAGCAATTCACTACCTAACACTTTGGCAAACTCTCTTACACATTTGAAACCAGAAATATACAACTTAATGTTCAACTCATTGTATTATCATACACAAAATCTTGCATACAAGAGAGCTGGAGTGCTGGACCATAGAAAATTAACTAGTGTTGAAAGGCAAATTACTACTCATATTAGTGACTATCAAAAGAGTGATCACTAGTAATAAGCTTAAAGGGGTGATCACTTGGTGAAAAGATTGTTGTGCATGACTCCTTTCCCATTGTTACGAGCAGACTCAGCAGTGGCGGACCTACCCATAGTCGTGGGTGGGCGGCCGCACCCCTTGAAAAAAAAATTAGTGTATATTTTAGGCAAAAAAAACTCGACCGCACCCCTTGAAAATATAGTTGAACTCCTTATCCGCACCCCTTGAAAATATAGTAGAACTCCTTATCCGCACCCCTAACAAATAATTTATGGGTCCGCTATTGGTTACAAGAAATAAGACGTGGTGATATATGCCCTCTTAAGAGAAGCATATAGAGGTGATTATTACTTTGCTTATTGAGAAGTTATTAGTGAGAATAAACTCTTGGTGGATACCAAGAAATGGAATTAAGGTGGCTTTGTTAACACCCACATGAAACACTATAAATCTGTATGCCTTTGTATTGATCTCTCTTGTACTTCATTTACAAAAAAAAAGATATATTGGTCTTAAAACAACAAATGTATTTTAAAACAAGTTGAAAACAAGAAATTACACAAACATTGGTCATTGATTTTAAAATAACATATGCACCTTTTTTTTTAGATTTTTACACGTAACGTAAGTAGTTGTATGTGTTGCGTTATCGAGGAAAGATTTATCTTGCGGCATACACTTCTCACCCCAAGACACATGTCGCATCCTACAAGTACTTCGCATATAGTAAAAACTTAAAACAATAACTCTTCTCTATACATATATGCGTGTACATGTATTGAGTGTGTGTATGATCAAGCTGAGAGTCACCTACTGATTTTAATATTTTCAACTCTAACATAATAGTATTTTGGTAGTACACCTTGTTTTTCAAAACGTTAGAAAATGAAAGAAACCGATGCCAACTTTATTTTGTCAATATAATGTCCCTGCTTTTTAGAAATAATCATGTTATTCTCTAATTCTATGTATATAAACTACTTTTTTTCTTGTGTGTTACGGAGGCGGCAAAACGTAAACTAACTCAAATTTATACTGCCTAATGAAAACGTATTATATTTGACCTGACTCGTTTCAGAATAAATTTACGTTAACACGTAGATCAAGTGAAGACATTCTTAAATTAAGCACGAAAACTTATTAGAGTTTACCCAACTTATTTGCAAAAGAAAATTTACGTTCAAATGTCAACCAACTTGAATTTATAGCAACACGTACATAAAAAGAAGCACGTAAGAAAATTATGTTTTTTAGGTTAAAAATGGTATGGCGGGTCGTGGCGGCGTCGAAACGTAAAATAACTCGAATTTATAACGTCTAATGAAAACGTATTATATTTGACCCAACTCTTTTTAGAACAAAAATTATGTCAAAACGTAGACCACATGAAAACTTACATAAAAATATACAAAAAAATGTATTTTATCCGAGCCTACTAATGATAAAAAAAAATTACATTGAAACGGAAATCAACTTGAATTAATACCCGGTAAGCACAAAAAATAAGCACGTAAAAATTGATTACAAAGACTTTAGAAGTTGAATGGTACAAAAAGACACCAAAAGACTTTAATTTATATCGACGCATACATTAAAATAAACACGTAAAAAGCAAATTGTAAAGTTTTTGTAAATTTGAGAGGTTATAAGTGAAAATTGAAGGGTATAGGTAACAAAAGAAAAAGGACAAAAGGGGAAGGGGATCAACGTGAGGAACTGTAGATCAAACATTTCATCAGGGTTAATACCGGATATTAAAACCTTATAAATAAGAAAATACTTTATGCTTACCTTTGTTGTACCATAAGCTTAGGGTGTTTTTCAAAAAAAAAATAGATTTTTTCTTTCTAACCCTAAAGTTTAAATCTTTGGCAATTTAAGTTTAAAGTTTCATTCTTTGGTAATTTAAACCATTTGATTAGTTTGATTTTTCACTTATAATTCAAAAGTTTCTATCTTTTGCATTTTAACCACTTTGATTTTTTTTTACTTTTAACTTAAAGTTTTTCATCATTTGCAATTTAACCCCAATTTTTTAACTTTCAACTTTGGTCTCTTATACTTTTAATCTTTCGCAAGTTTTTCGTTTAACGTTTCGTTCTAAATTTTCCAAGTTAACATGCCGCAACGTGCGTGTGCGGTTTCAACGTTTTTTCATCTATTTTTCCTGTTTGACAGACCTTTCACAGCGCATCTATTTTCCCCCGTTTGATAAGTCTATCGCAACGCGCGGGCCAGAGATCAACTTAGTTATTATTTTCTATGTTTTACACACACATTCACGGTCAAGTAAGAAACATTTGACTTTTATCTAATTTGATATATAACTAACGAATTTCCGCCGCATTGCGGCGGGTGGTAATTCTAGTTAATATCAAATTTATGGAACCGAAGTATTTTAGGTACCGACTTTTGATGTTTTTGGTATCGATACGGTACCAACTTTTACCTTCAAATACCGGTATTAATACCGAACCGTATCGGATACTTTCGATACTAGTTAACACCGAACTCATCTCTACATTTCATTGTAGTTATATGTATTTTCTACTAGGGATACACGATGATTAAATTATTTTCTTTATAGTTGTATTTTTTTTGTTATTATAATTAAACTTTAAGCGTATTTTTTTCTTTTTTCTTCTAACTTTTAAGAAAACCGAGTTGTGAAATGGCTATTATTGTGTACGTCTCAATATAACTTTTTTTTTTACAAAACCGAGTTGTGAGCAGTAATATACAAGTAACAGAATCACAAACGTACATGTTATCATTTCACCG
>JARYGA010049559.1:0-27662 GCA_030545235.1 Helianthus tuberosus
AGCATGCGGTTACTGAGGAAGCTAGGTAAGTTATCGTTTACTGGTTTTCCTGGGGTGTCACATTATTCCCCCGTTGATTTGGAATTTCTTCCCGAAATTCTGTAGTAGCTTCAGCCTCAGTAGTGGTTGCATTGTTTTCGAACAACTGGGGATATTTGAGTTCCATTTGGTCTTCACGTTCCCAGGTGAACTCTGGGCCACGACGGGAGTTCCAACGAACTCGAACAAGAGGTATTCTGGTGTTCTTGAGGACCTTAACATCCCGGTCCGTGATTTCAACTGGTTCTTCGACGAAATGCAACCGTTCGTCGATAGTGAGCTCCTTCAAAGGAACTATGAAGGTCTCATCTGACTGCCACTTCTTCAGATTCGACACATGAAAAACGTTGTGAACTGCACTGAGTTCAGCTGGTAAGTTCAGTCTGTAGGCCACTTTGCCTATTTTCTCAATGACTTCAAATGGTCCAACGTATCGTGGATTGAGTTTGCCTCGTTTGCCAAAACGAACAACACCCTTCCAGGGTGAAACTTTAAGTAGTGCTCGATCCCCAACCTGGAACTCGAGTAGTTTCCTGTCTTTATCGGCGTATACTTTCTGACGGTCACGAGCTGCCGCCATGCGTTGTCGTATTTGAGCAATCTTTTCAGTAGTATCAACTACCATTTCTGGACCTGTGATCTGACTGTCACCCACCTCTGCCCAACAAAGAGGTGATCGGCATTTACGCCCGTACAATGCCTCAAATGGAGCAGCTTTAATGCTGGTGTGGTAACTGTTGTTGTATGAAAATTCCACAAGTGGCAAATGTTTTTCCCAGCCTTTGCCAAAGTCAATTACGCACGCCCGAAGCATGTCTTCCAGAGTTTGAATAGTGCGCTCAGACTGCCCATCTGTCTGAGGATGATAAGCTGTGCTCGTGTCTAAACGAGAGCCAAAAGATTTGTGCATTGCTTGCCACAGTTCTGAAGTAAAACGTGCATCACGATCAGAGATAATAGAGGTGGGCACCCCGTGCCTCGAGACAACTTCCTTAAGGTATATGTCTGCTAGAGTGGAGAACTTATCCGTTTCCTTGATAGCCAAGAAGTGAGCAGACTTTGTGAGTCGATCCACGATCACCCAAATAGTATCATTTCCGCGCTGAGATCTAGGTAGGCCGGTAACAAAATCCATGGAAATTTGCTCCCATTTCCATTGTGGTATCTCAGGTTGTTGGAGTGGGCCTGATGGTTTCTGATATTCTGCTTTGACTCTCGCACAAGTCAAACACTTGCTAACGTAAGTTGCTATGTGGGCCTTCATGCTAGGCCACCAATATGTAGTTCTGAGGTCGTGGTACATCTTATCTGAACCAGGATGTACTGAGTAGCGAGACTTATGAGCTTCATTCATTACAAGCTCGCGTAAATTACCATAGAGTGGGACCCAGATGCGTCCTGTTACATAGTAGGCGCCGTCTGCCTTTCGTTCTAACCGTTGCCTTGAGCCGCGTAGGGCTTCAGCCCTGACGTTTTCTTGTTTCAATGCTTCTACCTGAACATCTCGTATCTGTGAAGGAAGACTAGACTGAATAGTGAGTTGCAACGCTCGTATACGCCTAGGTGTAGTATCCTTTCGACTGAGGGCGTCGGCCACCACATTGGCTTTGCCCGGATGATACTTTATAGCACATTCGTAATCGTTCAGTAACTCGACCCATCGACGTTGTCGCATGTTCAATTCTTTCTGCTTGAAGATATGCTCAAGGCTCCTGTGATCGGTGTAGATGATGCACTTGGTGCCATACAGATAATGTCGCCATATCTTGAGCGCAAAAACAACAGCTCCAAGCTCTAAATCGTGCGTAGTGTAATTCCGTTCGTGAATCTTAAGTTGGCGCGAAGCATAAGCAATAACTTTATCCCGTTGCATCAACACACATCCAAGACCTTGGATAGATGCGTCGCAGTAGACTACAAAATCGTCCGTGCCTTCAGGCAATGAGAGGATAGGTGCGCTACAAAGTCTATCCTTTAAGTGCTGAAACGCTGTTTCCTGTGTATCACTCCAACGGTAAACAACACCTTTCTGTGTCAGTAATGTAAGCGGCTGTGCAATCTTTGAGAAGTCTTTGATAAACCGTCTGTAATAACCCGCCAAACCCAAGAATTGGCGTATTTCTGTCGGTGTACTAGGTGCAGGCCAGTTCTTGATCGAATCTACCTTGGATGGATCGACATGAATCCCATCCTTGTTTACCACGTGGCCTAGAAAGTGGACTTCACAAAGCCAGAAGTCACATTTTGAAAACTTAGCGTACAGCTGTTCTGTTCGAAGGAGTTCCAGAATAAGTCGTAAATGCTGTTCATGTTCCTCCCGATTCTTCGAATAGATCAAGATGTCGTCAATAAAAACAATAACAAACTTGTCAAGATAAGGTTTGCACATCCTGTTCATAAGATCCATGAAAACCGCCGGCGCGTTCGTTAGCCCGAATGGCATAACCAAAAACTCGTAATGACCGTAGCGAGTTCTGAATGCTGTTTTGGAGACGTCCTCATCCCGGACTCTCAGTTGATGGTAACCTGACCTCAGATCAATCTTTGAGTAATAGCTCGACCCTTGCAACTGGTCGAATAAGTCGTCGATGCGTGGAAGAGGATAACGATTCTTCACCGTCACCTTGTTCAGTTCGCGGTAATCTATGCACATACGAAAGGTACCGTCTTTCTTCTTTACAAATAATACTGGAGCTCCCCAGGGCGAAGAGCTAGGACGTATGAAACCCTTTTCCAAGAGTTCTTGCAATTGCTTAGACAGTTCTTCCAGTTCAGTTGGAGCTAAGCGGTATGGCGCTCGAGCTATAGGTGCTGCTCCTGGAGCTAGCTCGATCTGAAATTCGACCTGGCGATGAGGCGGTAACCCAGGTAACTCTTCAGGAAACACTTGAGGAAAGTCGCGTACTACAGGAATATCCCCAATCTTTTTCTCTGTCGTCGATGTATCAGTAACGAGTGCTAAAATAGCTATGTGGCCTTTTCGCAGACACTTCTGAGCCTTCAAGAAGGAGATGATGCCACTCACGACACCACTCTTGTCGCCTTGAACTTCGAGAGGTTCTTTGCCAGAACGAGGAATACGAATGATCTTCTCCTTGCATAGGATCTCTGCTTGTTGTTGGGATAACCAATCCATACCAATGACAATATCAAAGCTACTCAGAGTTATAGGAATGAGATCGATAGAGAAAGTCTGACCAGCGAGGATAAGATTACAACCCTGAACTATGTGTGTGGCCTCTAGACTTTTACCGTTAGCTAACTCTACGACATGTTTGGTGTTCAAATGTGTTGGTGCGCGTTTAAGCATTTGACTAACGTTCAGAGACATATAACTGGTATCCGCACCCGAATCAAATAATACGGTAACATAAAAGTCGTCGAGAAGAAACTTACCCGTAACCACATTAGGATCGTTCCTTGCGTCACTCTGACCAATCACAAATAAACGACCCTTTGCACCATTGTTGTTGTTGTTTCCCCCATTGTTGTTCCCACTGCCCTGATTATTGTTGTTGTTGTTCTGATTCTGGTTTAACTGGGGGCAGTTCCGCTTGAAGTGACCTTCAGCCCCACACTGAAAACATGTCTTATTTCCTTGCTGCTGTTGCTGGTTTCGTGGAACTGGTGGCTGTTGTTGCTGGTTCTGATTCGCAGGCCTTGAGCTCCTGCAATCTTTAGCTTCATGCCCTACCCTTAGACATCTCTGACAGCGGCCCCTACGACACTGACCACTATGGTGTTTGTTGCACCTGTTACACAGTGGATGAGTTCCCCGATATCCACTCTGCCCCTGACCACCAGACGATTGCTGACTCGAACTCTGGTAATCACTAGTCTTGCGCTGTTGCTGTGCTTGAGACTATACAATAGTTGAACCCCTGCTGGAATCCCCTTCCCATTTCCGCTTGTTGTCACTGGGAATAGCAGGAGTAACTGGAGTGGTAGCGGTAGTAGTAGCGTTGATACGTTTAGGCAGCCTGTTTTGTTCAACCGCCTGATCGGTGAGGCGATGAGCTAGCTTGACGATCTGTTGAATAGTGCCAAGATTCGCTGAGGTTACGTGACTTTGAATTTCCGGCACCAGACCATTGAGATACAGTTCAATACGCTTAATGGGAGGGTCCACCATAGTAGGACACAGAATAGCCAACTCATTCGATCTTCTGGTGTACGCTTCAATTTCTGACCCCGTCATTTTCAAATGGTAAAACTCTACCTCCAGCTTATGAATATCATCACGGCTACAGTATTCCTCTTTAATCAATTCCTTGAAACCATTCCAAGGTGTGGCGTTAGCAACAGCCAACCCTAACATCTGAACTTGCGCATTCCACCAAGTCAGCGCAATGCCTTCTAGAGTACCAGTGGCGTACTTCACCATGCGAGCCTCAGGGTATTCGCACATTTCAAATACGGACTCGAGCTTTTCAAACCAATGGAGGAGTCCAACCGCTCCTTCCGTGCCACTAAAAGTAGTAGGACGACAGTCCATGAAAGTTTTGAAGGTGCAAACAGGTGGTTGACCTCCTGCTTGTGCGGCTGCAACTGCCGCAGCAACTTGTTCGTTAATGAGAGCCGTCAGTTGGGCTTGCGTCATGTTAATGCGTCCAGACATGATCTTCATAGCAAATATGACATAAGTGAGAGAGGTTCGCGAGTAGTGCGATAACAAAAGAGAATAATCACACAAGTGTTCTCATGCAATAGTGTTAAGTTAACCTAAGCATACCCGGAGCAAAGTTCTATGCAATTCTAGCAAGTAGGCAATAAGACATGTACCATATTACCTAGAGTGATGAGTCTTGCACGTGGAGCGAGGCGTCGTTGTGGATCGTTGAGCACTGTTCTGGTTATAGTCTGGTTTTAATAAAAACGTTTTCCCCTTATTAAAACCGAGTTCTCTATAACCAATGGCTCTGATACCAATCTGTCACACCCCCAAAATCCACACGCGGAGTACCACCGCTTGGAGGCGTGACATGACCAGGATCAAGCCACCAATCATATTGAACATAAGTATAAATATCAAAAGTCATTCATCAATACAATAGGTGTTTCCCAAAACCAAATATAAACAAGTGTGTAGCGGAAGCATTTAAAGTAAAACCCAACATAAGTTTAAGTACAAAATGTCATAATGTTTAACAACACATTTCATGATCCATGTCCACAACGACTGTGCCTCCCGTGCAAGCTCCAAAAGTACCTATGGTCCTGCAAGGCATGTAACAGAGAGTCAACAACTAGTTGAGCGAGTTCACAGTTGGTTATTTAGTTATAATGTTCATTTCGTAAATCGTATGTTCGATTTGTAATCATGTATCGTATGTAATAGCATCGCGGCCCTCAAGGCATGTTTGCGAAGTTTAGTGGGGGTTTCCCAAGTTTTCTAGACTAGGTATATTTGTATCGCGGCCCTCCAGGCATGTTTGCGAAGATTAAAGTATAGTTCGCGGCCATTCCAGGCATGTTTGCGAAGATTGTTCTAGTATCGCGGCCGATCCCGGCATGTTTGCGAAGAGATGTATATGTATCACTAGTCTAGTAGTATCTACCATTGACCTTCCTCTCCCGAGGCCAATGGTATGTAATTCCGATAACTCTTAAGCATAAATAATCAATTAATCAACCCATTCCCAACCCCGGGAATCCCATGCCTTGGTAGAAGTGTGAACTCACCTTGTTTGCTCGGTATGCTAAGTTAAGTGCTCACAATAAATCAGTCAAGTCCTATAGTGCACGTATACTCAATCAGTTCACTTTCGTAATATTTCACATGGAACTAGTGTCACAGTACTATCATAGAGTGTTTGACAGTTCATAACACGCAACACAAGCAGTTAATTTCATCTATACATGTAACAGAGTTGGCATCTAGCAAATCTAACAAATTAACTGAGTGAATAAAGTTAACGGAGTTCAATGGATTAACAGAATTAATCCACTTAATTTGGAATAATAAATAATCAGAGTAAGTCAGTTAACCCAGTTAATCAACTTAACAGAATTATCATCTAACAGAGTTACTCAAACAATGAGGTTATAAACTTACATATTTAACAAGGTTAAATAAACTAACTAAGTTATTCCAATGTTTAGTTAAGCTAAATAACATAATTAATAACATTAATTATTAACAGTAGCTTGTTGCTTAAACAAACAAAAGTGCCGAAAACACATGAAGAGCCGAAATCCCCTAAGTGCCGAAATCCCCTCATGTTGCCGAAAACACACATGGGGCCGAAAACCAACTAGTGCCGAAAACAAACATGTGGCCGAAAACCCTTACTGGGCCGAAAACCCTTTGGGCTGAACTGTTTGGGCCGAAATCACTTTAAGTGATTTCGTCCAGCTTCTTTTGTGGGGGTGTTTTCGCCAGTCATCATCATCATCAACAAACTTACAGTAACATAAAAACCCAGTAAAATCCAATCCCATTTCTTATCAGATTCAACCCTTTTGTACAAACAATCAAACAAACAAAAGCTAAAACATTTGATTAGATATCTACTCATCTTTATTCTCAGAATTAACATCCAACAACAATCATAGTGTTTATCATTCATTAACATATACCCACTGTAACTTCCAAACATCCAATATTCAAACAGTTCATAGATAATAATTATCTAACAATCACACCATGATCAAATCACATAATCACATATATAAATGTATCCAAACATCATGATTAAACATCCAAAATCATACGATATGCAACAAGAAAACAACTTGAATCATGAAATCACTAACCAAGGATTAAACAGAGGTTTTTGCTTCAAAGGAGGAACTCTTTTGTTGGGTTTTCAGAGGTAGTGAGAGACAATTGTGATAAGATAATGTTTGATAAATGTGAAACTTGTCTGGGAAGATTGTTTATAAAATATCTCAATCCCCCACTGGGCCAAGGCCCAGTCTCTGATTTCGTTGGTCATGGCTGGACGAAAACACTTATAGTGTTTTCACCACTTGGGTGATTTCATGATACTTGTTTACAGTAGAAGTTCATCTTTATTTAACATGTTAATTAATACAAACCTTATTAACATACTAACACATATAATAAGTATTATGCATCCCAAATATAAAATATCAGTCGCAGTACTATTTAACGTATTACAAAGGTAAGCGTTGTGAAACAACGAGTCGTATTAACAAACAACTAAATAAATAAAAATAAAAAAAAAATTAACGTGCACTAAATGCGAAGATAGAATCTTGGAAACTCGAGTTGTCACATTATCCCCAACTTGAAAGAAATTTCGTCCCGAAATTTAGCATGCGGTTACTGAGGAAGCTAGGTAAGTTATCGTTTACTGGTTTTCCTGGGGTGTCACATTATTCCCCCGTTGATTTGGAATTTCTTCCCGAAATTCTGTAGTAGCTTCAGCCTCAGTAGTGGTTGCATTGTTTTCGAACAACTGGGGATATTTGAGTTCCATTTGGTCTTCACGTTCCCAGGTGAACTCTGGGCCACGACGGGAGTTCCAACGAACTCGAACAAGAGGTATTCTGGTGTTCTTGAGGACCTTAACATCCCGGTCCGTGATTTCAACTGGTTCTTCGACGAAATGCAACCGTTCGTCGATAGTGAGCTCCTTCAAAGGAACTATGAAGGTCTCATCTGACTGCCACTTCTTCAGATTCGACACATGAAAAACGTTGTGAACTGCACTGAGTTCAGCTGGTAAGTTCAGTCTGTAGGCCACTTTGCCTATTTTCTCAATGACTTCAAATGGTCCAACGTATCGTGGATTGAGTTTGCCTCGTTTTCCAAAACGAACAACACCCTTCCAGGGTGAAACTTTAAGTAGTGCTCGATCCCCAACCTGGAACTCGAGTAGTTTCCTGTCTTTATCGGCGTATACTTTCTGACGGTCACGAGCTGCCGCCATGCGTTGTCGTATTTGAGCAATCTTTTCAGTAGTATCAACTACCATTTCTGGACCTGTGATCTGACTGTCACCCACCTCTGCCCAACAAAGAGGTGATCGGCATTTACGCCCGTACAATGCCTCAAATGGAGCAGCTTTAATGCTGGTGTGGTAACTGTTGTTGTATGAAAATTCCACAAGTGGCAAATGTTTTTCCCAGCCTTTGCCAAAGTCAATTACGCACGCCCGAAGCATGTCTTCCAGAGTTTGAATAGTGCGCTCAGACTGCCCATCTGTCTGAGGATGATAAGCTGTGCTCGTGTCTAAACGAGAGCCAAAAGATTTGTGCATTGCTTGCCACAGTTCTGAAGTAAAACGTGCATCACGATCAGAGATAATAGAGGTGGGCACCCCGTGCCTCGAGACAACTTCCTTAAGGTATATGTCTGCTAGAGTGGAGAACTTATCCGTTTCCTTGATAGCCAAGAAGTGAGCAGACTTTGTGAGTCGATCCACGATCACCCAAATAGTATCATTTCCGCGCTGAGATCTAGGTAGGCCGGTAACAAAATCCATGGAAATTTGCTCCCATTTCCATTGTGGTATCTCAGGTTGTTGGAGTGGGCCTGATGGTTTCTGATATTCTGCTTTGACTCTCGCACAAGTCAAACACTTGCTAACGTAAGTTGCTATGTGGGCCTTCATGCTAGGCCACCAATATGTAGTTCTGAGGTCGTGGTACATCTTATCTGAACCAGGATGTACTGAGTAGCGAGACTTATGAGCTTCATTCATTACAAGCTCGCGTAAATTACCATAGAGTGGGACCCAGATGCGTCCTGTTACATAGTAGGCGCCGTCTGCCTTTCGTTCTAACCGTTGCCTTGAGCCACGTAGGGCTTCAGCCCTGACGTTTTCTTGTTTCAATGCTTCTACCTGAACATCTCGTATCTGTGAAGGAAGACTAGACTGAATAGTGAGTTGCAACGCTCGTATACGCCTAGGTTTGCTCGGTTAGATTCTCAAATATAGTTAACAGTCAAGGTCGGTCAATCACGTCCTAATAAGGTACGGATAACAATCAGTTTCTCATGCATAACACGTATCCTACGTATGGTTTATTTGCACATTACTTCTACCACATAACAGGTACACACTTTAACGATTTATGCATATATAAACTTCCCATCCATTCCCCACTCATAAACAAACATACGATATTGCACGTAACACATATAACATGTTAGATCATTCACCGATAGCATACTCGACATTTAGACACGCAAGTCACAACTTATGTCAATTCAGCATTAATATTCAAAACCGGCTGTTTTCGGACATTTAAATAAAATAGTTAAATTATTCCAAAAATTCCCAAGTTTTTACAGGATATCTTAAACGTTCCATATTTTATTGTGTAAAAATATCGGGGTCCGGTTCATTACCAATATTTTATAAAAATTCATGTTCCGGACTGAACTCAGATTTATGTATTTCTGACCACAGTCCACGGAAAAATTTATTAAAAATTCATCGAGTGTCCGATTTACGAAATTCCAGTGGGGTAATTACAAATGCATCGGTTGTCATCTACTGTACAAATTTCATGGTGCGATTCATCACAAAACTCAGGTTATGACTGAAAGTATGACACCCATTTATTGCTGTCAAAATTCAGCTTAAGATGCTATTACAAATTAATACTTTAAAAATAGTAAACGAAGTCCAAAAATTACGATTCCGGTGCCATTAGAACCGTATTTCATAATAACATATTTTAGATTCAAAATATTGGTTTTTCGTTGAGTTTAAGACCTGTTTACAGCCAACTGAAGTTGGCTGTAAAACCGGGACAGATTCTGTTTTTCAGTGTTTAATCTTTTAAATCGCGTTCGATCAATTCCGTTAACAAGTTAATTAATCACAACAACATTAAACATCAATATTAATCAGCAAAACATTAGATAATCAACCAATAATCATAACAACACAAGATCTACATGATTTACACACATATTCATCCATTAACCACCTTGTTCATCACTTTAGTAGACTTTTAGTTGGTGATCTTATATGTTAGTGATTTTTAACCGACGAAACTCTTATTAACCACTCTAGACAAGATCAAGAAGGCGTTTAGAGTCACTTACTACTAGCTCGAGGCTAGGGGAGAAACTAGGCGAAAAACGAGTGGTTAAAAGCAACGTAGTGAGGTCCTTAGCAATCCGCAAGCACCGAGCTTCGTTGTTGATCCTATTGTGTCACACCCCCAAAATCCACACACGGAATACTACCGCTTGGAGGCGTGACATGACCAGGATCAAGCCACCAATCATATTGAACATTAGTATGTATCAAAAGTCATTCATCAATACGATAGGTGTTTACAAAACCAAATATAAACAAGTGTGAAGCGGAAGCATTTAATGTAAAACCCAACATAAGTTTAAGTACAAAATGTCATAATGTTTAACAACACATTCACGATCCGTGTCCACAACGACTGTGCCTCCCGTGCAAGCTCCAATAGTACCTATGGTCCTGCAAGGCATGTAACAGAGAGTCAACAACTAGTTGAGCGAGTTCACAGTTGGTTATTTAGTTATAATGTTCATTTCGTAAATCGTATGTTCGATTAGTAATCATGTATCGTATGTAATAGCATCGCGGCCCTCAAGGCATGTTTGCGAAGATTAGTGGGGGTTTCCCATGTTTTTCTAGACTAGTTATATTTGTATCGCGGCCCTCCAGGCATGTTTGCGAAGATTAAAGTATAGTTCGCGGCCATTCCAGGCATGTTTGCGAAGATTGTTTTAGTATCGCGGCCGATCCCGGCATGTTTGCGAAGAGAAGTATATGTATCACTAGTCTAGTAGTATCTACCATTGACCTTCATCTCCCGAGGCCAATGGTATGTAATTCCGATAACTCTTAAGCATAATTAAGCAGTTAATCAACCCATTCCCAACCCCGGGAATCCCATGCCTTGGTAGAAGTGTGAACTCACCTTGTTTGCTCGGTATGCTAAGCTAAGCTAAGTGCCCATAATAAATCAGTCAAGTCCTATAGTGCACGTATATTCAATCAGTTCACAGTGTTTGTAAAGTTTCACATGGAACTAGTGTCACAGTAATATCACAAAGTGTTTGACAGTTCATATCATGCAACACCTAAAAGATAATTGCATCTATACATGTAACAGAGTTGGCATCTTGCAAATCTAGCAAATTAACTGAGTGAATAAAGTTAACAGATTTTAGGAAATAATAGAATTAATCCACATCATTTGAAATAATAAACAAACAGAGTAAGTTAGTTAACCCAGTTAACAACTTAACAGAATTGTCATTTAACAGAGTTACTCAAACAATGAAGTTATCAACTTACATATTTAACAAAGTTAAATAAACTAACTGAGTTATTCCAGTGATTAGTTTAATCGAATAACATATTTAATTACATAAATTATTAACAGTAAATAAGTTGCCAAACACACACTAGTGCCGAAAACACATAATGCCGAAAACACTTCTGGCCGAAAACCAACTTGGCCGAAAACACCCTTTAGTCGAAATCCCCTAAGTGTTGCCGAAAACACCCATTTGGCCGAAAACCCTTAAGTGGGCCGAAAACCCTTTGGGCCGGACTGTTTGGGCCGAAATCACTTAAAGTGATTTCGTCCAGTTTATAAGGTGGGGGTGTTTTCGTTACTGTTCATCATCATCAACATTCCTTACTGTAACATATTGAAAACCCAGAAACTCTATAAACTCATAACAGATACATGATTAAACATTTACAAATCATCCAATCAATCATTAATATGAAACAAATACTCTACCAAAACTTTGTGAGATCAAGAACATAAATAAATCAGTTTATCAATCATAAAATATACCCACTGTTGATCCAAACATCCAATATACAGACACTTTGTGGATGATAATTATCTAACAATCACACAATGAACAATCACATAATCACATATATCAAGATACACATACATCATGATTAAACATCCAAATCATACGATATGCATCTTAAACAACTGAACATGAAGATCACTAACCAAGGATTTAAACAGAGGTTTTTGCTTCAAGATGAGTTCTCTTTGTGGGTTATCAGAGATAGAGAGAGACAAAGTGATAAGATTTGTTTTGGTAAATGTGAGACTTGTCTGAGAAGATTGTTTATAAAAAATGATTATACAAAATATCTAATCACTGGGCCATGGGCCAAGCCCATCTGTGTGATTTCGTCAAAAATTCTGGACGAAAACACTAAAGTGTTTTCATCACTTGTGTGATTTCATGATACTTGTTTACAGTAAAGTTCCATCTTTGTTTAACATGTTAAATAATAACACCTTATTAATATACAATCACACATAATAAATATTATGGATTTCCAAGTACAAAAATATTAATCGAAATACGATATAACGTATTACAAAGGTAAGCGTTGTGAAACAACGAGTCGTATCAACAAACAACTTAATAATAAAAAATTTTTTTAACGTGCACTAAATGCGAAGATAGAATCTTGGAAACTCGAGTTGTCACATTATCCCCAGCTTGAAAGAAATTTCGTCCCGAAATTTAGCATGCGGTTACTGAGGAAGCTAGGTAAGTTATCGTTTACTGGTTTTCCTGGGGTATCACATCATCCCCTCGTTGATTTGGAATTTCTTCCCGAAATTCTGTAGTAGCTTCAGCCTCAGTAGTGGTTGCCTTGTTTTCGAACAACTGGGGATATTTGAGTTCCATTTGGTCTTCGCGTTCCCAGGTGAACTCTGGGCCACGACGGGAGTTCCAACGAACTCAAACAAGAGGTATTCTGGTGTTCTTGAGGACCTTAACATCCCGGTCCGTGATTTCAACTGGTTCTTCGACGAAATGCAATTGTTCGTCGATAGTGAGCTCCTTCAAAGGAACTATGAAGGTCTCATCTGATTGCCACTTCTTCAGATTCGACACATGAAAGACGTTGTGAACTGCACTGAGTTCAGCTGGTAAGTTCAGTCTGTAGGCCACTTTGCCTATTTTCTCAATGACTTCAAATGGTCCAACGTATCGTGGATTGAGTTTGCCTCGTTTGCCAAAACGAACAACACCCTTCCAAGGTGAAACTTTGAGTAGTGCTCGATCCCCAACTTGGAATTCGAGTATTTTCCTGTCTTTATCAGCGTATACTTTCTGACGGTCACGTGCTGCCGCCATGCGTTGTCGTATTTGAGCAATCTTTTCAGTAGTATCAACTACCATTTCTGGACCTGTGATCTGACTGTCACCCACCTCTGCCCAACAAAGAGGTGATCGGCATTTACGCCCGTACAATGCCTCAATGAAGCAGCTTTAATGCTGGTGTGGTAACTGTTGTTGTACGAGAATTCCACAAGTGGCAAATGTTTTTCCCAGCCTTTGCCAAAGTCAATTACGCATGCCCAAAGCATGTCTTCTAGAGTTTGAATAGTTCGCTCAGACTGCCCGTCTGTCTGAGGATGATAAGCTGTGCTCATGTCTAAACGAGAGCCAAAAGATTTGTGCATTGCTTGCCACAGTTCTGAAGTAAAACGTGCATCACGATCAGAGATAATAGAGGTGGGCACCCCGTGCCTCGAGACAACTTCCTTAAGGTATACGTCTGCTAGAGTGGAGAACTTATCCGTTTCCTTGATAGCCAAGAAGTGAGCAGACTTGGTGAGTCGATCAACGATCACCCAAATAGTATCATTTCCACGCTGAGATCTAGGTAGGCCAGTAACAAAATCCATGGAAATTTGCTCCCATTTCCATTGTGGTATCTCAGGTTGTTGGAGTGGACCTGATGGTTTCTGATATTCTGCTTTGACTCTCGCACAAGTCAAACACTTGCTAACGTAAGTTGCTATGTGGGCCTTCATGCTAGGCCACCAATATGTAGTTCTGAGGTCGTAGTACATCTTATCTGAACCAGGATGTACTGAGTAGCGAGACTTATGAGCTTCATCCATTACAAGCTCGCGTAAATTACCATAGAGTGGGACCCAAATGCGTCCGGTTACATAATAGGCGCCGTCTGCCCTTTGTTCTAACCGTTGCCTTGAACCGCGTAGAGCTTCAGCCCTGACGTTTTCTTGTTTCAATGCTTCTACCTGAGCATCACGTATCTGAGAAGGAAGACTAGACTGAATAGTGAGTTGCAACGCTCGTACACGCCTAGGTGTAGTATCCCTTCGACTGAGGGCGTCTGCCACCACATTGGCTTTGCCTGGATGGTACTTTATAGCACATTCGTAATCGTTCAGTAACTCGACCCATCGACGTTGTCGCATGTTCAATTCTTTCTGCTTGAAGATATGCTCAAGACTCCTGTGACCGGTGTAGATGGTGCACTTGGTGCCATACAGATAATGTCGCCATATCTTGTGCGCAAAGACAACCGCTCCAAGCTCTAAATCGTGCGTAGTGTAATTCCGTTCGTGAATCTTAAGTTGGCGCGAAGCATAAGCAATAACTTTATCCCTCTGCATCAACACACATCCAAGACCTTGGATAGATGCATCGCAGTAGACTACAAAGTCATCCGTGCCTTCAGGCAATGAGAGGATAGGTGCGCTACAAAGTCTATCCTTTAAGTGCTGAAACGCTGTTTCCTGTGTATCACTCCAACGGTAAGCAATACCTTTCTGTGTCAGTAATGTAAGCGGCTGTGCAATCTTTGAGAAGTCTTTGATAAACCGTCTGTAATAACCCGCCAAACCCAAGAATTGGCGTATTTCTGTCGGTGTACTAGGTGCAGGCCAGTTCTTGATCGAATCTACTTTGGATGGATCGACATGAATCCCATCCTTGTTTACCACGTGGCCTAGAAAGTGGACTTCACGAAGCCAGAAGTCGCATTTTGAAAACTTAGCGTACAGCTGTTCCGTTCGAAGGAGTTCCAGAATAAGTCGTAAATGCTGCTCATGCTCCTCCCGATTCTTCGAATAAATCAGGATGTCGTCAATGAAAACAATAACAAACTTGTCAAGATAAGGTTTGCACACCCTGTTCATAAGATCCATGAAAACCGCAGGCGCGTTCGTTAGCCCGAATGGCATGACCAAAAACTCGTAATGACCGTAGCGAGTTCTGAATGCTGTTTTGGAGACGTCCTCATCCCGGACTCTCAGTTGATGGTAACCTGACCTTAGATCAATCTTTGAGTAATAGCTCGACCCTTGCAACTGGTCGAATAAGTCGTCGATACGTGGAAGTGGATAACGATTCTTC
The DNA here is from genome assembly GCA_030545235.1 of Helianthus tuberosus. Lineage (NCBI taxonomy): Eukaryota > Viridiplantae > Streptophyta > Magnoliopsida > Asterales > Asteraceae > Helianthus > Helianthus tuberosus. Next base: position 15,170 of record JARYGA010049559.1, read on the forward strand.
ACCGTCACCTTGTTCAGTTCACGGTAATCTATGCACATACGAAAGGTACCGTCTTTCTTCTTTACAAATAATACTGGAGCTCCCCATGGCGAAGAGCTAGGACGTATGAAACCCTTCTCCAAGAGTTCTTGCAATTGCTTAGACAGTTCTTCCAGTTCAGTTGGAGCTAAGCGATAAGGCGCTCGAGCTATAGGTGCTGCTCCTGGAGCTAGCTCGATCTGAAATTCGACCTGGCGATGGGGCGGTAACCCAGGTAACTCTTCAGGAAACACTTGAGGAAAGTCGCGTACTACAGGAATATCCCCGATCTTTTTCTCTGTCGTCGATGTATCGATAACGAGTGCTAAAATAGCTATGTGGCCCTTTCGCAGACACTTCTGAGCCTTCAAAAAGGAGATGATGCCACTCACGACACCACTCTTGTCGCCTTGAACTTCGAGAGGTTCTTTTCCAGAACGAGGAATACAAATGATCTTTTCCTTGCATAGGATCTCTGCTTGCTGTTGGGATAACCAATCCATACCGATGACAATGTCGAAACTACTCAGAGTTATAGGAATGAGATCGATAGAGAAAGTCTGACCAGCGAGGATAAGATTACAACCCTGAACTATGTGTGTGGCTTCTAGACTTTTACCGTTAGCTAACTCTACGACATGTTTGGTGTTCAAAAGTGTTGGTGCGCGTTTAAGCATTTGACTAACGTTCAGAGACATATAACTAGTATCCGCACCCGAATCAAATAATACGGTAACATAAAAGTCGTCGAGAAGAAACTTACCCGCAACCACATTAGGATCGTTCCTTGCGTCACTCTGACCAATCACAAATAAACGACCCTTTGCACCATTGTTGTTGTTGTTTCCCCCATTGTTGTTCCCACTGCCCTGATTATTGTTGTTGCTGTTCTGATTCTGGTTTAATTGGGGACAGTTCCGCTTGAAATGACCTTCAGCCCCACACTGAAAGCATGTCTTATTTCCTTGCTGTTGTTGCTGTGACTGGCTTCGTGGAACTGGTGGCTGTTGTTGCTGGTTCTGATTCGCAGGCCTTGAGCTCCTGCAATCTTTAGCGTCATGACCTACCCTTAGACATCTTTGACAGCGGCCTTTACGACACTGACCACTGTGATGTTTGTTGCACCTGTTACATAGTGGATGAATTCCCCGATATCCACTCTGCCCCTGACCACCAGACGATTGCTGACTCGGACTCTGGTAATCACTAGTCTTGCGCTGCTGCTGTGCTTGAGACTGTACAATAGCTGAACCCCTGCTGGAATCCCCTTCCCATTTCCGCTTGTTGTCACTGGGATTAACAGGAGTAGCTGGAGTGGTAGCGGTAGTAGCGCTGATACGTTTAGGCAGCCTGTTCTGTTCCACCGCCTGATCGGTGAGGCGATGAGCTAGCTTGACGATCTGTTGAATAGTGCCAAGATTTGCTGAGGTTACGTGGCTTTGAATCTCCGGCACCAGACCATTGAGATACAGTTCGATACGCTTAATGGGAGGGTCCACCATAGTAGGACACAGAATAGCCAACTCATTCGATCTTCTGGTGTACGCTTCAATTTCTGACCCCGTCATTTTCAAGTGGTAAAACTCTACCTCCAGCTTATGAATATCATCACGGCTACAGTATTCCTCTTTGATCAATTCCTTGAAATCATTCCAAGGTGTGGCGTTAGCAACAGCCAACCCTAACATCTGAACCTGCGCATTCCACCAAGTCAGCGCAATGCCTTCTAGAGTACCAGTGGCGTACTTCACCCTGCGAGCCTCAGGGCATTCGCACATTTCAAATACGGACTCGAGCTTTTCAAACCAATGGAGGAGTCCAACCGCTCCTTCCGTGCCACTAAAAGTACTGGGACGACAGTCCATGAACGTTTTGAAGGTACAAACAGGTGGTTGACCTCCTGCTTGTGCGGCTGCAACTGCCGCAGCAACTTGTTCGTTAATGAGAGCCGTCAGTTGGGCTTGCGTCATGTTAATGCGTCCAGACATGATCTTCATAGCAATTATGACATAAGTGAGAGAGGTTCGCGAGTAGTGCGATAACAAAAGAGAATAATCACACAAGTGTTCTCATGCAATAGTGTTCAGTTAATCTAAGCATACCCGGAGCAAAGTTCTATGCAATTCTAGCAAGTAGGCAATAAGACATGTACCATATTACCTAGAGTGATGAGTCTTGCACGTGGAGCGAGGCGTCGTTGTGGATCGTTGAGCACTGTTCTGGTTATAGTCTGGTTTTAATAAAACGTTTTCCCCTTATTAAAACCGAGTTCTCTATAACCAATGGCTCTGATACCAATCTGTCACACCCCCAAAATCCACACACGGAATACTACCGCTTGGAGGCGTGACATGACCAGGATCAAGCCACCAATCATATTGAACATAAGTATGTATCAAAAGTCATTCATCAATACGATAGGTGTTTACAAAACCAAATATAAACAAGTGTGAAGCGGAAGCATTTAATGTAAAACCCAACATAAGTTTAAGTACAAAATGTCATAATGTTTAACAACACATTCACGATCCATGTCCACAACGACTGTGCCTCCCGTGCAAGCTCCAATAGTACCTATGGTCCTGCAAGGCATGTAACAGAGAGTCAACAACTAGTTGAGCGAGTTCACAGTTGGTTATTTAGTTATAATGTTCATTTCGTAAATCGTATGTTCGATTAGTAATCATGTATCGTATGTAATAGCATCGCGGCCCTCAAGGCATGTTTGCGAAGATTAGTGGGGGTTTCCCATGTTTTTCTAGACTAGTTATATTTGTATCGCGGCCCTCCAGGCATGTTTGCGAAGATTAAAGTATAGTTCGCGGCCATTCCAGGCATGTTTGCGAAGATTGTTTTAGTATCGCGGCCGATCCCGGCATGTTTGCGAAGAGAAGTATATGTATCACTAGTCTAGTAGTATCTACCATTGACCTTCATCTCCCGAGGCCAATGGTATGTAATTCCGATAACTCTTAAGCATAATTAAGCAGTTAATCAACCCATTCCCAACCCCGGGAATCCCATGCCTTGGTAGAAGTGTGAACTCACCTTGTTTGCTCGGTATGCTAAGCTAAGCTAAGTGCCCATAATAAATCAGTCAAGTCCTATAGTGCACGTATATTCAATCAGTTCACAGTGTTTGTAAAGTTTCACATGGAACTAGTGTCACAGTAATATCACAAAGTGTTTGACAGTTCATATCATGCAACACCTAAAAGATAATTGCATCTATACATGTAACAGAGTTGGCATCTTGCAAATCTAGCAAATTAACTGAGTGAATAAAGTTAACAGATTTTAGGAAATAATAGAATTAATCCACATCATTTGAAATAATAAACAAACAGAGTAAGTTAGTTAACCCAGTTAACAACTTAACAGAATTGTCATTTAACAGAGTTACTCAAACAATGAAGTTATCAACTTACATATTTAACAAAGTTAAATAAACTAACTGAGTTATTCCAGTGATTAGTTTAATCGAATAACATATTTAATTACATAAATTATTAACAGTAAATAAGTTGCCAAACACACACTAGTGCCGAAAACACATAATGCCGAAAACACTTCTGGCCGAAAACCAACTTGGCCGAAAACACCCTTTAGTCGAAATCCCCTAAGTGTTGCCGAAAACACCCATTTGGCCGAAAACCCTTAAGTGGGCCGAAAACCCTTTGGGCCGGACTGTTTGGGCCGAAATCACTTAAAGTGATTTCGTCCAGTTTATAAGGTGGGGGTGTTTTCGTTACTGTTCATCATCATCAACATTCCTTACTGTAACATATTGAAAACCCAGAAACTCTATAAACTCATAACAGATACATGATTAAACATTTACAAATCATCCAATCAATCATTAATATGAAACAAATACTCTACCAAAACTTTGTGAGATCAAGAACATAAATAAATCAGTTTATCAATCATAAAATATACCCACTGTTGATCCAAACATCCAATATACAGACACTTTGTGGATGATAATTATCTAACAATCACACAATGAACAATCACATAATCACATATATCAAGATACACATACATCATGATTAAACATCCAAATCATACGATATGCATCTTAAACAACTGAACATGAAGATCACTAACCAAGGATTTAAACAGAGGTTTTTGCTTCAAGATGAGTTCTCTTTGTGGGTTATCAGAGATAGAGAGAGACAAAGTGATAAGATTTGTTTTGGTAAATGTGAGACTTGTCTGAGAAGATTGTTTATAAAAAATGATTATACAAAATATCTAATCACTGGGCCATGGGCCAAGCCCATCTGTGTGATTTCGTCAAAAATTCTGGACGAAAACACTAAAGTGTTTTCATCACTTGTGTGATTTCATGATACTTGTTTACAGTAAAGTTCCATCTTTGTTTAACATGTTAAATAATAACACCTTATTAATATACAATCACACATAATAAATATTATGGATTTCCAAGTACAAAAATATTAATCGAAATACGATATAACGTATTACAAAGGTAAGCGTTGTGAAACAACGAGTCGTATCAACAAACAACTTAATAATAAAAATTTTTTTTAACGTGCACTAAATGCGAAGATAGAATCTTGGAAACTCGAGTTGTCACATATTGCACCTTTGAGTATATGAGAAATGGCTAGTATGGAAAATGATGGTGGAGATATGGGGGTGGTGGTGTTCAGCCGATCACAAAGAAGGAAGGAAGAAAGAAAGTTAGGAGTTGGGTGTTTAGTGAAAATGAGGATCATGATCTTGTGTATATACTTATAAACCACCAATCTCCTTTTACCCAACATACCATATGTCTAGTAGATACTAAGCACATCAATTAAACAAATGAATAAAAAATCATGGGGAGTCCTTTCTTGTCTCCTAATCGGTTGGGGGGGGGGTGTTTCTAGTTGGGTTTCAATTGTTGATTACAATTTTAGTTAGGGGTCTAGTTAGGTAGCATGTGTTTAGTTAGTGTTTTATAATATATAGTGTGTTAGGGTGTTCGGGGACCCTAACTAGCTCAGAAAAAAAATAAAATAATGTGTTTGGTAATATTTTCATGTTCCGGGTAAAGTCCGGTTGTTCGGTTCGATACTGTTCCGTTAAACTGCTTAATTAATCCGTAAGGTGCCTTATATATATATTTTTGCAACGTTTTTAATTTTTTTTTACACTCATGAAGGCATACCTGACTATTTAGTAATTTTTCTGTATATTACTTGCACGTTAACAAATACATGTAAGCATAACACAGATATCAGAAAGCAGTTAAGTAATTTCACACAGTCGTCAAGCACTTTAATTATTATTAATAAATTGTACGAAATACATGGAATTTTGAGGGTTGTCACATTCTCCCCCTGTTAAGAGAATTTCGTCCCGAAATTTAGCACGTGGTTACTGAGGAAGCTAGTTAAGTTGCGTTGTTTTCCTGATTTTCCTGGGGTGTCACATCATCCCCCCGTCGATTTGGAATTTCGTCCCGAAATTCTGCAGTAGCTTCAGTCTCAGTAGTGGTTGCGTTTTTCTTAAACAGCTGGGGATACTTGAGTTTCACTTGGTCTTCTCGTTCCCAGGTATACTCTGGGCCACGACGAGCATTCCAACGAACTCGGACCAGAGGTATCTTGGTATGCTTGAGGATCTTAACATCTTGATCCGTAATCTCTACTTGTTCCTCGACGAATCGCAGCTGGTCGTCGATTGTGAGTTCCTTAAGAGGAACTATGAGGGTCTCATCTGACAGACACTTCTTCAGATTTGACACATGGAATACGTTGTGAACTCCGCTGAGTTTTTCGGGTAGATTCAACCTGTAGGCTACCTTGCCAATTTTCTCAATGACTTTGAATGGTCTGACATAACGCGGATTGAGTTTGCCTCGTTTGCCAAAGCGGACTACACCTTTCCAAGGTGAGACTTTGAGTAGCACTCGATCCCCAACCTGGAGCTTGAGTGGTTTTCTTCCCTTATCAGCATAGCTTTTCTGACGGTCACGAGCTGCCGCCATTCGCTGTCGTATCTGAGCAATCCTTTTGGTGGTATCTACCACAAGTTCTGGGCCAGTGATTTGGCTGTCACCAACTTCTGCACAACAGAGAGGTGATCGGCATTTGCGTCTATACAATGCCACGAATGGAGCGGCTTGGATGCTGGTGTGGTAACTGTTGTTATACGAAAACTCCACTAGCGGGAGGTGCTTTTCCCAGCCATTACCAAAATCGATTACACATGCCCTAAGCATGTCTTCAAGGGTTTTGATGGTGCGTTCAGATTGCCCATCCGTCTGTGGGTGATAAGCCGTGCTCATATCTAAACGTGAGCCAAAAGACTTGTGCATTGCTTGCCACAGTTCTGAAGTAAAACGCGCGTCACGATCAGATATAATAGAGGTTGGCACTCCGTGCCTTGATACCACTTCCTTTAGATAAATGTCTGCAAGAGTAGAAAACTTATCCGTTTCTTTGATGGCCAGAAAATGTGCAGACTTGGTCAGTCGATCTACGATCACCCAAATGGTATCGTTTCCGCGTTGAGATTTGGGCAGGCCGGTAACGAAATCCATGGAAATTTGCTCCCATTTCCATTACGGGATCTTCGGTTGTTGAAGTAGGCCTGATGGTTTCTAATATTCAGACTTGACTCTCGCACAAGTCAAGCACTTGCTGACGTAGGTTGCTATGTGGGCTTTCATGCCAGGCCACCAATACGTAGTCTTGAGGTCGTGGTACATCTTGTCCGAACCAGGGTGTACCGAATAACGAGACTTATGTGCTTCATCCATCACAAGCTCGCGTAAGTTGCCATAAAATGGAACCCAGATGCGTCCGTTAACATAGTAGGCACCGTCTTCCTTTAGTTCCAGCCGCTGCCTCGATCCTCGTAGGGATTCAGCCCTGATGTTCTCTGCCTTCAATGCTTCAACCTGAGCATCACGAATCTGAGCGGGAAGGTTAGCTTGGATGGTCAGCTGTAAAGCACGTACACGCTTAGGTATAGTATCCTTTCGACTGAGGGCGTTGGCCACAACATTGGCTTTGCCCGGATGATACTTGATTGCGCATTCATAATCGTTCAAGAGCTCAATCCATCGGCGTTAACGTATGTTTAACTCCTTTTGCTTGAAGATATGCTCGAGACTCCTGTGATCGGTGTAAATGGTGCACTTGGTACCGTACAGGTAATGTCTCCATATCTTAAGTGCGAAAACAACTGCTCCCAGTTCCAAGTCGTGTGTAGTGTAGTTCCTTTCATGACCTTGTCACATTGCATCAACACGCAACCAAGTCCTTGGATGGAAGCATCGCAGTAAACCACAAAATCGTCTGTGCCCTCAGGCAATGAGAGGATAGGCGCGCTACAAAGTCTATCCTTCAAGTGCTGAAATGCGGACTCCTGTGCATCACCCCAACGATAGATGACACCCTTCTGAGTCAGTGAAGTGAGAGGTTGCGCAATCTTGGAGAAATCTTTGATAAACCTTCTGTAATATCCTGCCAAACCCAAAAATTGGCGGATTTCTGTTGGTGTACGGGGTGCAGGCCAGTTCTTGATCGATTCAACCTTAGATGGATCCACATGAATTCCATCCTTGTTTACCACATCGCCTAGAAAGTGGACTTCGCGAAGCCAGAAGTCACATTTTGAAAACTTGGCATACAACTGTTCTTTTCGAAGAAGTTCCAGCATAAGTCGTAGATGCTGCTCGTGTTCCTCCTGACTCTTGGAATGGATCAGGATATCGTCGATGAACACAATAACGAACTTATCCAGGTAAGGCTTGCACACTCAGTTCATGAGATCCATGAAGACCGCTGGTGCATTCGTCAGCCCGAATGGCATAACCAGAAACTCGTAATGGCCGTAACGAGTTCTAAATGCTGTTTTGGAGACGTCCTCATCTCGGACTCTCAGCTGATGGTATCCCGATCTCAAATCAATCTTAGAGTAATAGCTCGACCCTTGCAGCTGATCGAATAAGTCGTCAATACGTGGAAGAGGACAACGATTCTTCACAGTCACCTTGTTAAGCTCGCGATAGTCAATACACATTCTGAAAGTACCATCTCTCTTCTTTACGAACAAGACTGGAGCTCCCCAGGGCGAAGAGCTAGGACGTATAAAACCATTTTCCAAGAGTTCTTGTAGGTTGTGTGGACAGTTCTTCGAGTTCTGATGGAGCTAGACGATATGGTGCTAGAGCTATTGGCGCTGCTCCGGGAGCTAGCTCGATTTGAAACTCGACTTGGCGATGAGGCGGAAGACCAGGTAATTCCTCAGGAAATACCTCGGGAAAATCGCGCACAATAGGGATGTCTTCAATTCTCTTCTCTTCCGTTGATGTGTCAGTAACGAGTGCTAAAATGGCAGTGTGGCCCTTTCGCAAACACTTCTGGGCCTTAAGGAAAGAGATGATGCCTTCGAAAACACCACTCTTGTCGCCACGAATCATGAGAGGTTCTTCACCAAAACGAGGAATGCGGACGATTTTCTCCTTGCAAACAATCTCCGCTTGATGATGAGATAGCCAATCCATCCCAATAACAACGTCGAAACTACCAAGTGTGATAGGAATAAGATCGATAGAGAAAGTCTGACCAGCTAAGACGAGGTTACAACCTTTAACTATGTGTGTGGCTTCAAGACTTTTATCATTTGCTAGCTCTATCGTGTGTTTGGTGTTCAAAAGTGTTGGAGTGCGCTTAAGCATTTGGCTAACTTTTACGGACACATAACTAGTATCGGCACCTGAATCGAATAAAACAGTAACAAAGAAGTCGTCCAGAAGAAACTTACCCATCACAACGTTGGGATTGTTCCTTGCTTCTCCCTGACCAATCACGAACACACGACCTTGGGCGCCATTTCCATTATTGTTACCTCCATTGTTGCCTCCGTTGTTGTTTCCATTGTGGTTCCTGTTTCTTTGGTTGTTGTTCTGGTTTTGGTTCAGCTGGGGGCAGTTCCTCTTAAAGTGGCCTTCAGCACCGCACTGGAAGCATCCCTTATTACCCTGCTGGTGTTGCTGTTGGTTCTGTGGAGCTGGTTGTTGTTGGCGATTCTGATTCGCAGGACGTGGGCTCCTGCAATCCTTGGCTTCATGACCCAGCTTGTTACACCTCAGACAGCGACCCTTGTGGCACCGCCCGCCATGATGCTTGTTGCACCGGTTGCACTTGGGGTGGTTCCCTCGGTATCCACCCTGTCCTTGACTACCAGAAGATTGCTGACCAGGACTCAGGTATTCATCAGTCTTTCTTTGTTGAGACTGAACTGAGGTAGAACCTTTGCCCAAATTTCCATCCCACTTGCGCTTATTATCATTGTGAGCATCAGAAGTGGTAGCGCTAATACGTTTGGGCAGCCTGTTCTGCTCAACTGCCTGATTGGTGAGCTGGTGTGCCAAACGAACGACTTGCTGGATTGTGGGAAGGTTGGCCGCACTTACAGACCCTTGGATTTCTGGGACTAAGCCTCTGAGGTATAGCTTGATTCGCCTAGATATGGGTTGTGACATGTTAGGACATAAGGCGGCCAAGTCGTTGGACCTCTTTGTGTATGCCTCAATCTCTGATCCTTCCATTTTCAAACTATAATACTCTATCTCAAGTTTCAGAAGGTCGTCCAGGTGGCAGAACTCTTCCTTAATCCAATCCTTGAAGTCGCTCCAGAGGATGGCATTCGCGTCTGCCAATCCAAGCATCTGAACTTGTGCGCTCCACCAAGAATACGCTTTCGCTTGCAACATGCCAGTAGCATACTCCACTCGTTTGCTGGCAGGGCTTTCACTCTCTTCGAATGTATATTCGATTCTCCGGATCCAGTGTAGAAGGCCGATTGTCCCTTCAGTGCCGTTGAAAGTGGGAGGTTTGCATTCTAGGAACGCCTTGAAGGTGCCCATGCGTATTTGAGGGTGCATGGGTTGGCTCCCTGTTCGGGTTGCTAAGGCTTCAGCAATCCGTTCGTTGATCCAGGTCGTCAGCTGACCCTGGGTCATGTCGAGACGTCCACTCATGATCTTCACATCAAAGGGACACACGTAAGAAAGGTGTCGCAAGTGCGTAAGTGTGGAGTGACAGAAAAGAGTAAGCACACAAGGTTCAAATAGAAGTTATCACATTAACTAATGCGTACCATGAACAATGTACCATGTAACTAACAAGTAGATAATATAAACATAAACCGTATCACCTAGGATGTTGAGTCTTGCACATGGAGCGAAGCGTCGTTGTGGATCGTTGAGCTCTGTACTGGTTATAGTCTGGTTTTATCAAAAAGCTTTTTCCCCTTTTTAAAACCAAGTTCACTATAACCAATGGCTCTGATACCAATCTGTCACACCCCCAAAATCCACCATGCGGAGTATCACCGCTTGGAGGCGTGACGTGACCAGGATCGAGCCACCAATCATATTGAACAACCTAATTAAGTAAATAAAACCAAACACAATACGATTGGTGACCAAAAGGAAGTAAACCGATTTTAGGTTAACAGCGGAAACATAAAACATAAGTTCAAAACATAAGTCCATAGTTCATAAGTTTAAAGTCCAGGACGTAGGTTAAATAAGTTCATAAAGTTTATTCATTAAGTACGGGACATATCAGTTCGCATCCCACAACGACCACCTCCATATGCAAGCTCCATAGCATCTAATGACCTGCAAAGCATGTAATAACGAGTCAACAACAAAGTTGAGTGAGTTCACGGTTGGTTGTCCATTTTAGTGTTGTTTCCAAAAACATAGTTTAATCTCATTCGGCCGTCCAGCCGTGGGGGTTACCCCATAGTTCGAAAACGTTTATTAGTTAACCATCCCATGTCCACCTTCCCTGGCTATCCAGCCCAGCACTTTGGCCGTGGGGAGCTACCCCAGTATTTTAAACTACCAGACTCGTTTTTCATATCGACTACTAACAAAAGAAATCAATTGTGCCCTAGCGTCGGTGTTCTATCACCACCGACGTGCCATAGTCCATTAGTACACACCCGTCCAACTGGCACGGTGTGAGGTTTGTTAAACCTAATAGCGCTATTAACTAACGACCCGCTCGCCATAGCCTCGGCGATTAAGTCGATACAAAAAGGGAGGGACTTCGCTGATAGAGTTCTAGTCCAGTAAGTCTAACACGTCCCAACAGGACGAGGAATTTACATTCCTGAACACGTCTCAAAGGACGAGGAATCCCTATTCCTGTACCCATTCCCACCGGGAATTTACCATGCTTTGTAGAAAAGTGTGAACTCACCTCGGTTTGCTCGGTTAGATTCTCAAATATAGTTAACAGTCAAGGTCGGTCAATCACGTCCTAATAAGGTACGGATAACAATCAGTTTCTCATGCATAACACGTATCCTACGTATGGTTTATTTGCACATTACTTCTACCACACAACAGGTACACACTTTAACGATTTATGCATATATAAACTTCCCATCCATTCCCCACTCATAAACAAACATACGATATTGCACGTAACACATATAACATGTTAGATCATTCACCGATAGCATACTCGACATTTAGACACGCAAGTCACAACTTATGTCAATTCAGCATTAATATTCAAAACCGGCTGTTTTCGGACATTTAAATAAAATAGTTAAATTATTCCAAAAATTCCCAAATTTTTACAGGATGTCTTAAACGTTCCATATTTTATTGTGTAAAAATATCGGGGTCCGGTTCATTACCAATATTTTATAAAAATTCATGTTCCGGACTGAACTCAGATTTATGTATTTCTGACCACAGTCCACGGAACAATTTATTAAAAATTCATCGAGTGTCCGATTTATGAAATTCCAGTGGGGTAATTACAAATGCATCGGTTGTCATCTACTGTACAAATTTCATGGTCCGATTCATCACAAAACTCAGGTTATGACTGAAAGTATGACACCCATTTATTGCTGTCAAAATTCAGCTTAAGTTGCTGTTACAAATTAATACTTTAAAAATAGTAAACGAAGTCCAAAAATTACGATTCCGGTGCCATTAGAACCGTATTTCATAATAACATATTTTATATTCAAAATATCGGTTTTTCGTTGAGTTTAAGACCTGTTTACAGCCAACTGAAGTTGGCTGTAAAACCGGGACAGATTCTGTTTTTCAGTGTTTAATCTTTTAAATCGCGTTCGATCGATTCCGTTAACAAGTTAATTAATCACAACAACATTAAACATCAATATTAATCAGCAAAACATTAGATAATCAACCAATAATCATAACAACACAAGATCTACATGATTTACACACATATTCATCCATTAACCACCTTGTTCATCACTTTAGTAGACTTTTAGTTGGTGATCTTATATGTTAGTGATTTTTAACCGACGAAACTCTTATTAACCACTCTAGACAAGATCAAGAAGGCGTTTAGAGTCACTTACTACTAGCTCGAGGCTAGGGGAGAAACTAGGCGAAAAACGAGTGGTTAAAAGCAACGTAGTGAGGTCCTTAGCAATCCGCAAGCAC
>JARYGA010049560.1:0-27772 GCA_030545235.1 Helianthus tuberosus
TTTATTTCCTTTACACCAAACTGAGTTAAATTACTCAGTTAGGTTTATTTAATGCAAGTGTATTATTGGTATTTCACCTTATCTATTTTGTTTTTAAAAATAAATCAAAACAATTAAGGTGGGACCCACTTTACAAAGTTTCAAGGCTTTATTTTTCCCATACCCCATGTTTTCCGGTCATCTTCTCCGGCGGGCTCTTCGTTTCCGGCCCTGTTGGCCTTCATTTGTAATTAATGAAAGTTTAGATTTCATTCAAATCTCTCTCAATTATAAAACCCAAAAACGACCCTGTTGGCCGGTATCAGAGCGTAGGATTATATCCCACTGTTTCCAAATCACGAAGAACATATTAGTTCATGTTCATCCCCTGTTTTGCGAATCGTAATAGAGGACACAGAATTTTGAAACCATAATTGTTGTTAACGAATTCTATCAGTTTAGAATTCATTGCCCAAAAATACGACCAAAGGAAGATCGTTTATATATAACCAGAACCGTTACAGAGGATCGAAATTGAAGATTATCGTTTTCCGGCGAAAAATTCCGGCGAACCAGAAAACGAACAGTGAACATATAAAGTCAAGAATTAACGGTTAAAATAATCATCCCTTACCCTTATTGCATAATCGAATACATAAGAACTTTAATTCGGAATCAAAATCATAAATTTCTGAATCTTTGTTTGTTCGAATCAAAACCGTTCCGGAAAAACGAATTAGAAACAAAAAAATTAATGCAATTCGAAACAACAACATTAGAAACTTTTGAGTAAGAAAGCATCAAATTATTTTAAGGAAAGTCAAAGTTGACTTATTTTATAAGTCAGAGGGACCCACTTTACAAAGTTTCAAGGCTTTTCATTTCCGGCCAAGGGTAAATATATTATACCCTGACTTTCCTTAAAATAGGTCAACTCTGACTTTCCTTCAAATAATTTGATGCTTTCTTCCTCAAAAGTTTCTGATGTTGTTGTTTCGAATTGCATTAATTTTTTTGTTTCTAATTCGTTTTTCGGAACGGTTTTGATTCGAACGAACAAAGATTCAGAAATTTATGATTTTGATTCCGAATTAAAGTTCTTATGTATTCGATTATGCAATAAGGGTAAGGGATGATTATTTTAACCGTTAATTCTTGACTTTATATGTTCACTGTTCGTTTTCTGGTTCGCCGGAATTTTTCGCCGGAAAACGATAATCTTCGATTTCGATCCTCTGTAACGGTTCTGGTTATATATAAACGATCCTCCTTTGATCGTATGTTTGGGCGATGAATTCTAAACTGATAGAATTCCTTAACAACAATTATGGTTTCAAAATTTTGTGTCCTCTATTACAATTCGCAAAATAGGGGATGAACATGAACTGATATGTTCTTCGTGATTTGGAAACGGTGGGATATAATCCTACGCTCTGATACCGGCCAACAGGGTCGTTTGTGGGTTTTATAATTGAGAGAGATTTGAATGAAATCTAAACTTTCATTAATTACAAATGAAGGCCAACAGGGCCGGAAACGAAGAGCCCGCCGGAGAAGATGACCGAAGCCGGAGAAGATGACCGGAAAACTGGGGTGTGGGTAAGATGAAGCCTTGAAACTTTGAAAAGTGGGTCCCACCTTTAATTGTTTTGATTTATTTTTAAAAACAAAATAAATAAGGTGAAATACCAATAATACCCTTGCATTAAATATACCTAACTGAGTAATTTAACTCAGTTTGGTGTAAATGACATAAAGTGATATAAAACATATGTTTTTTGGACATAAACTGAAACTAAAACTTTTAAAGGGCACGTTTCAAAATTCGGGTAATACATAAAGGACAAAAATTAGATTTTATGGTTTAAATGTAATTTTTGCAAATACATTTACAATTTTTTTTTGAAATTTGTAGTATATAAAAAATTAAAAAAACAATAAATTCTTCATGTTTTTTTTTGAACGGCAAACGACATTTTATTCAACAGCCAAAAGTTTTGCTAATACAAAATGGTTAGTAAGCAACTAAGCCAATCACCTCAAAATTTTAATCACCTATTACAATTTAAACATTTTTGTAAAGAATTGAAGATAAATTTTCGAAATTCACCCAATTGCTCCAATCCAGATTATGTTTCTTCGCCCGACTTTTTATCAATAGGAAAGAATTAGCTTGTATCTCGCCGAAGATCCCCTCGATGTTTACTTTCTTCCCGTTAAAAATTGACTCGTTTCTTGCTTTCCATATGGTCCAACAAGATGCCAAAATTACCGCTTGAATATATCTGCTTTTGATTTTGTGACAACTGGCACAAACCGGTAATTTCCGTACACTATAATTATTGCTTAATGACTGCAATTACGAGTTTAATTGTCAGCAATGTCTGAACACATGATTAAACAAGTGAATTCATGCACGTTGTATACTACAAAATATTGCTTTATGCATAAACGAGAGCGTTGCGTCAGAATAATAGTTAACTCACCGGTAAGACACAATGTGTCAACAGAACTGCAGAAAGCAGTCAGACAATAAAATAGAGGCCTAGGTGTAGGTCCGACGACAAGAATGCATTAAAACCCAAGAGTACATACAAGGGTTTAATTTATATACATTGCGAAAGCAAAAATAAGCACTAAAAAGCACCCGAAACGCACTTTAAGTGCAGAATTTATACAATTCAGCAATAAATCAGCATTTAGACATATAAATATTATGCAGAAATGTCGTTTTATTATCCAGAATATTTCCCTAAGTGTTGGGAATTGAAAGAGTACATGAAAGGTACTTAAAAGACACTAAAAAGTGTGATTTAGCACTTTAACGAATCGGTATGTAACCGAACAACCGGACTATACCCGGAACATGAAAATATTATTATTTTCACTATCTATATTTTTCTGAGCCAGTTAGGGTCCCTGATTACCCTAACACCCGCCATAACGTGTAACATACAAGTAACGGGGTTAGACACTTAACTTAACTAATTACTCCCTAACTACCTAGTTGAAATCGAACCAAGGGACCCCCCATCATAACCGGCCCCATAACTAGGGGAGACACCAAAGTACAAGACTTATTATTTTATTAGATTATGTTTAATATCATGGTGACATATAAACCTTTGGATAATACACCTTAATCTTTCCTATATATACACACCTACACTTGAGATAATCACCATCATTTTTCACCAACACACTCTTTCTCCCTTGCTCTCCCCTACCTTCGGCCGAACCCTCTCCCAATCACCATCACACTTTCAAGTTTAGTTCTTGACATTTCAACATCATACATACATCAAGGATCGCGTATTAGGAGCTCTTGTGCACTCGGAACGCGAAGGACCTCCACCGTTAGCTTTTATCCACGCGTTTTTCATCAAAGATCTTCCCTAGCCTTGAGCTAGAGGTATAACACTTAAAACTTGTTTTTAAGCTTATGTAAGGTGGTTAAAAGGAATATTGTCGGTTAAATATCGTTAACTTACATTTTGAAGCTTTAAAGTCTAGTAAAAATACTAAAATGGTGGTTAATAACACATGTGTTGTGTAAAAGTTGTAGTATTTGGAATATGAGATTTTTGAGACCCGATCTATGATGTGGTAGCTCGGATCATCGTTTAACCCGACTTTGTAAGATCATGGATCTTCACATAAGCTCGTTTTTGGTTACTACAAGGGTTAAAAGGCGAAACTCTACCACACTAAAGACATGAACTTGTGTAAAATATTTTACTTGTGTAAAAGTAATTTAACCTGTACATTGGTGTTTAAAACTAGCGGATCTACGTATCTGCAAGTGGTATTTTTTTGAAGAACCACACTTTAAAGAAATCACATGTTCTAAACCGGGTCTTACACAAACAAAAGGGGTTTTTGTGAACAAACAAGTGTATGGATACTTGTGTAACAAGGGTTTTAACAAAGAAATAATTTTCGTAAAAACCGACTAGAAGTTGTAAAACTTCATACTCTTTAAAAATAAAGTTTTTAAGAAATTAAACTTATTTTTAAAGATAACAAGACTTACTAAATGTGCTAGTAAGATACTACACAATCTTGGTAAATATCCAAGTTCATGAAGTGGGGAAAAGTAGTGATTATTGTTGATAATTGATGTTGCTGATTATTGATGATAGATGATGATTTAAAAGAAAATAAACACACGTTTTGAAAACGTGGGAAACCTCCATTTTTAGGGGAAACTCTGTCAAAATTTTTATAAATTTTGACACTTAGAAAAATGTAAGTTTTTGAGAAACTTATTCCCTAAAAATGTGTTTAAAAGCATTAACAAGGTTTCCCTAACTTTTGATGATAAGAAATGGTGATTTCTTGAAGAATAAAAATGGATAATAAGTATATATTTTTGAGAGAAAAATATATATTATTTTATCACCAAATTTTGTGCTAAGTGTATATAGTATGTGTTATACGTGCTAGTGTATTAAGACTTAAAAATACACTAAATACTCATGAGGAGTAGAAATATAGAAATACACATACAAAACACAAGATACATGATTCGGGTGCAAAGTGCAAAACACAAAAGACTTATATTTATTTTTGGAGAAAACAATATAAGTAAGATACGTAGTTAAAAATATAGAATATTTTTAACACAAGAAAATATACACAAAAGAGAGTGACTGTACTTGTGCGACGCAAGTCTAGTGACTAACGATAAGAAAACGCGTATAGGTTACGACGTTAAGTAAGCAAATCCGGTGGAGTTTACGACGCTAGGAACGCAAAGTTGTGAGTTCATGCTCCCCCTTTTCTCTTTAACTGTTTTCAGTTTTTATAACTTCGGGGGTGAAATACATGTACAAATGTACAAGATTTATAATTGGTATGATATAAATACAAGAAGTACACTTGGTGAGAACGAGAACCAAGTGTGACGAAATATAAATACAAGAAGTACACTTGGTGAGAACGAGAACCAAGTGTGACAAAATATAAGAATATGAGAAGCGCACTTGGTGAGAACGAGAACCAAGTAAGGGGCGCTATGAGAAATGATAACAAGAAACGCGCTTGGTGAGGACGAGAACCAAGTAGGATGCGTTATGAGAAATAGTGTCACGAATAGGGTACAGAAGCACCATTAATCAACGTATACATTCAGACCGCAGAACAAAAGGTTAGATCTAACGGGTGCCTGGCAGCCACACTCCCGGTCGGGGCGAGAACCGAGGAAGTGTTTTTGTGTCTCAGAATATACCAATTAAATGCCTTAGGTTTGGTGACTTCCTATGACGTGCCACAGGTTAATGGCTTTGCAACCCATTAACAATCTGATAATTACAGAAATACTGTATTTACATAAAATTCATACCATACAAAAGGTGATAAATAACTTGAAGTACGTGGGGTACTCAAGAGAATTGATAAATAACTTGAAGTACGTGAGGTACTCAAGAGGATTGATTTATAACTTGAAGTACGTGGGGTACTCAAGAAAAGATTGAATTATACAAGTGTACGTGGGGTACACATGAAACTGGATTTATATATGAAAACTTGATTTACTCACAAACTATGTTTTCATACAAAGTATACAAACATGAAATACAAAGCTGCATGAATTCACACCAACTTTATGTTGACGTTTTTCCAAAAACTCACATGTATTTCAGGTAACTAGGATGGATGTGCGCGTGGTCTAGCTTATGCTCGTGGATGTCGCTTGTGTTTAACTTTGAATAAAGTTGTAAACTTTTAAGACAACGCTTTATGCGACTTAGCGATGTAAACGCTAACGAATGTTTTCAAACTATGGTATTTGAATGTTATTTTTACGAGCATGTAGCATGTTTACTCTTCGTATGCAATGAGAACCTTTCATGATCACACCTCGTGCTTCCGCCTTAGAAAGGGGTGTGACAGATTGGTATCAGAGCTGCGATTGTAGTGAACCAGGATTCATTCTCGAGTCTAGTCTACAATCTCTAGGATCCATTCACGAAAACAATTTTCAAAGAGTTTTCATTGCATAAAACGTCCCGCGACATCCACTGCCTGAAACTGTCTACATGAGTCTAGAAAAGACACTACAAGACTTAGAGTGCACTTGAGTAGCACTTGTCGTTGACTAGAAATTACTTGCAATTATGTGTGATAATTAGCATGTACTAGAAGTAGAATGTCACAAGTATATGTGACTTTACCTGAAAGCGATGGCCCATCTGAAGGGAGAGATACGAGGATGAAACGAACTGTGCGGACTGTGCAAGGAGTTACGTAATTATGGATGCATACGTAATTATGGAATTCAGTGCACAGAAATCACAGCAAGTCTTGTCACGTATAGATTCCCTCAGTACAAGCCTAATAAGTACTCTGCTAGAGTAATAATTGTTTGATGTCACTTATGTGGTATATATACCTGTGAATATATGATACTACTGTCTAGTGTGACGATATCAAACCAATGTCTAACCCTGCTGTGTTATGTTCTGTCAGAACATGGCACCCAGGAAAGCTGTGAATGCTCGCAATGATGATCAACCTCCACCTCCCCCACTGCCAAGAACTGCTGAAGAGCTGAACGCCTTGCTAGAAGAAAGGATCTCCGCTGCTATCGCCCAGTACGAGGCGAACCGAACCCAAGACAGTGGAGGACCAAGCAACGCTAGGCGTAATGGGAATGGAGATTCGTCTGGAGGCAATGCAGCTCAAGGTAACCTTGAGACACTGTACTAAGCATGAGGAAATTTATGAACGGTCTTTGTTTCATTGTTTCTTCAATTGCTCACACGTGAATTGGTTGAATCAATTCCAGGCTGCACTTTCAAGCAGTTCCTCGACTGCAAGCCGATAAACTATGACGGCACAGGAGGTGCAGTAGCATTTGTGCGCTGGACGGAGAAGACTGAAGCTACTTTCCGCATGAGCAAGTGTACCGCGGATCAACAAGTCACTTTTGCTACTGGGTTATTCGTCGATGAAGCTCTGACTTGGTGGAACCTGCAAGCCCAAACCTTGGGTGATGACGCCGCTTATGGCCTCACTTGGGAGGAACTGAAGGAAAGGATGAGAGAGAAGTACTGCTCTCGTGCAGAACTCCAAAGGCTGGAAACAGAGTTCTGGCACTTGACTATGGAAGGTGCTGACATCAATGGTTACACTCGAAGGTTCCACGACCTGTCGAGAGTGCTTCCCTACATGGTGACTCCTGAATTTAAGCGTGTGGAACGCTACATTTGGGGACTGGCCTCAGAGTTTCGTGGCATGGTGACGTCGGCCAAACCACAAACAATCACCGAGGCTGTAACTCTGGCTGTCAGCCTGACTGAAGATTGTGTTCGTATGAAGAAGCTCTCACTGAACCCAACAGAAAATGCCGAGACGCATGCTGAGTCGTCTGGCAACAAGAAAAGGAAACATGCAAACTTGAATCAAGCAACTCGTAACAACAAGGGTTTCAGCAAGAAGCGTGACGCTAACATGCCTCAGGAGATGAAAACCCATACAACCAAAGCATACCAAGGCTCCATGCCTAGATGCCAAAAATGTAAGTATCATCATGATGGAGCTTGTCGCATTCCAAGGTGCGACAAATGTGGTAAATTGGGTCATCAAACAGAAGACTGTTGGGGAAAAGGAAAGAACCGAAATGGGAACGGTGCTGGTAACAAGAATGGCAACGGGAAAGGGCAGGGATGCTTCAAGTGTGGAAGAAATGATCATTTCATGAAGAACTGCCCAGAGAGAAACAACGCTCCAGCTCGAGCATTTGTGATTGGAGCAAGAGACGCACGCGAGGACCCTAACGTGGTCACCGGTACGTTTCTCATTAACAATCACTTTGCATCCATATTATTCGACACTGGCGCCGATTATAGCTTCATGTCTGTGGAATTTAAACGCATACTCGGAATAGAATCTAGTAGATTAGAAATTCCTTATTCCATAGAACTAGCCAATGGTAAACTTGTTGAATCGGGCGAAGTTGTTAGAGGCTGCACACTAGAACTTGGTGAACGAAAATTTAGCATCGATCTCTTGCCTATTCAATTGGGTAGCTTCGATGTAGTGGTCGGAATGGACTGGTTGTCCAAGAACAAAGCTGAAGTTATCTGTCATGAGAAAATCATTCGCATCCCTCTAGCGAATGATGAAACTCTCATTGTACATGGGGAAAAACGAGACGCGCCTCTTCGAATCATCAGCTGTATGAAGGCACGGAAGTGCTTGAGGAAAGGATGTGTCGCTTTCCTAGCACACGTTATAGACAAGAAGACTGTGGAGCCAAAACTCGAAGACATTCCTGTGGTGAAGGAATTTCCTGATGTGTTCCCTGAAGATCTGCCAGGACTACCCCCGCAACGACAAGTCGAATTCCGTATAGACTTGGTACCAGGAGCTGCTCCTGTAGCCAAGGCACCCTATCGACTTGCGCCATCCGAAATGCAAGAATTATCTACACAGCTCCAGGAGTTGTTGGATAAAGGATTCATAAGGCCAAGCTTCTCACCCTGGGGAGCTCCAGTATTGTTCGTGAAAAAGAAGGATGGATCACTACGGATGTGTATCGATTACAGGGAACTGAACAAGCTCACAATCAAGAATCGGTATCCGCTACCGAGGATTGATGACTTGTTTGATCAACTGCAAGGATCAAGCTACTATTCCAAGATCGACCTTCGATCTGGATACCATCAGCTGAGAATCCAAGATGAAAGCGTGCCAAAGACTGCATTCAGAACGCGATATGGGCACTACGAATTTCTTGTGATGCCGTTTGGATTGACGAACGCGCCAGCGGTCTTTATGGACCTAATGAACCGCGTGTGCAAACCATATCTCGATAAATTCGTGATTGTATTTATCGATGATATCCTAATTTACTCGCGAACGAAAGAAGAGCACGAGCAACATCTCAGAACCATCTTGGAACTACTGAAGAAAGAGAAGCTTTATGCAAAGTTCTCGAAATGCGAATTCTGGATTCGCGAAGTACAATTTCTTGGTCACGTGGTGAATGAGAAAGGCATTCATGTAGACCCGTCCAAGATAGAAGCAATAAAGAATTGGGAAGCTCCCAAGACCCCAACCGAAGTCCGTCAATTTTTGGGCTTAGCGGGCTACTATCGGCGATTCATTGAGAATTTCTCGAAGATAGCTCAACCGCTAACGACCCTTACACAGAAAGACAAGAAATACGACTGGGGTCACAAACAGGAAGAAGCCTTTCAGCTACTTAAGAACAAGCTCTGCGATGCACCAATACTATCACTACCCGAAGGCACTGAAGACTTCGTGGTATACTGCGACGCCTCACGACAAGGCTTGGGTTGCGTGCTCATGCAACGCCAAAAAGTCATCGCTTATGCTTCAAGACAACTGAAGGTTCACGAGAGAAATTATACCACTCACGACCTGGAGCTGGGTGCAGTGGTATTCGCCTTGAAGATTTGGCGACATTATCTATATGGTACTCGATGTACAATCTTCACAGATCACAAAAGCTTACAACACATATTTGATCAGAAGGAATTGAATATGCGCCAGCGACGTTGGGTCGAGCTGCTGAATGATTATGACTGTGAGATTAAGTACCATCCTGGAAAGGCGAACGTTGTGGCAGACGCGTTGAGCCGAAAAGAAAGGGTTAAGACCCTAAGGGTTCGAGCATTGGAAATGACGATTCGAACGAACCTCACTGCACGCATTCGGGATGCACAACAAGAAGCTCTTAAAGAAGAGAACCGTAAAGCTGAATACCTACGGGGTATGCTGAAATACATGGTGCCAAATGAAGAGGGAGCCTTATACTTCAAGAAGCGTATCTGGGTTCCACTCTGTGGTGGCATACGTGAGGTCATCCTTAATGAAGCCCACAAATCGAGATATTCGATCCATCCAGGATCGGACAAGATGTACCAAGACTTGAAAGAGTACTATTGGTGGCCGAGACTCAAAAGCGACGTTGCTGTCTATGTTGGAAAATGCCTAACCTGTGCGAAGGTTAAGGCCGAATATCAGAAACCGTCCGGCCTACTACAACAACCAGAGATTCCCGTGTGGAAATGGGAACAAATCTCGATGGACTTCATAACGAAATTACCTCGGACCCCGAGAGGGCACGATATGATATGGGTAATAGTTGATCGATTGACGAAGTCTGCGCACTTCCTACCGATCCGAGAAAAAGACAGCACTGGAAAGCTTGCTGAGATATACTTAAGAGAAATTGTGGCACGTCATGGAGTGCCAATCTCAATCATTTCAGACAGAGATGGACGCTTTGTCTCAAGAATCTGGCAATCATTTCAGGAAGCCTTTGGATCTCAGTTAGATCTAAGCACGTCATTCCATCCACAAACAGACGGCCAGAGCGAACGGACTATACAAACGTTAGAAGATATGCTTCGCGCATGTGTCATGGACCTAGGCGGCAGCTGGGATACTCATCTACCTTTAGTTGAGTTTTCCTACAATAACAGTTATCATACGAGCATAAAAGCCGCGCCGTTCGAAGCTCTGTATGGCCGCAAATGCCGGTCGCCCTTATGTTGGGCAGACGCTGGAGATAAGCGTATGGTTGGTCCTGAACTTGTACAAGAGACAACCGACAAGATTGCGCAGATCCGAGAGCGCATTAAGGCGGCTCGAGAGCGACAAAAGAGCTACGCGGATCCAAATAGAAAATCGGTAGATTTCAAGGTGGGAGACAAAGTGTTGTTAAAAGTCTCACCATGGAAGGGCGTAGTCAGATTTGGAAAGCGTGGAAAGTTGAATCCACGATACATCGGACCATTCAGAATATTGAGAAGAATTGGTACCGTGGCATACAAGTTGGAGTTACCGACAGAACTTAATGGAGTACATGATACGTTTCATGTATCCAACCTGAAGAAGAGTCCAACGCAAGAAAACGTGACCATCCCGTTGGATGAAGTGCATATTGATGAAGCCCTCCGATTTACAGAACAACCCGTTGAGGTTACTGACTGGAAAGTCAACAAGACCAGGAGGAGCAGTGTGAAACTTGTCAAAGTACGTTGGAGCTCTAAGCACGGACCCGAGTACACATGGGAACGTGAAGACCAGTTCAAGAAAAAGTATCCCCACCTATTCAAGAAGACTCCAGCGAGAGTTAGTTCAGTCTGAATTTCGGGACGAAATTCTTTTAACGGGGGGAGACTGTGACAACTGGCACAAACCGGTAATTTCCGTACACTATAATTATTGCTAATGACTGCAATTAAGAGTTTAATTGTCAGCAATGTCTGAACACATGATTAAACAAGTGAATTCATGCACGTTGTATACTACAAAATATTGCTTTATGCATAAACGAGAGCGTTGCGTCAGAATAATAGTTAACTCACCGGTAAGACACAATGTGTCAACAGAATTGCAGAAAGCAGTCAGACAATAAAATAGAGGCCTAGGTGTAGGTCCGACGACAAGAATGCATTAAAACCCAAGAGTACATACAAGGGTTTAATTTATATACATTGCGAAAGCAAAAATAAGCACTAAAAAGCACCCGAAACGCACTTTAAGTGCAGAATTTATACAATTCAGCAATAAATCAGCATTTAGACATATAAATATTATGCAGAAATGTCGTTTTATTATCCAGAATATTTCCCTAAGTGTTGGGAATTGAAAGAGTACATGAAAGGTACTTAAAAGACACTAAAAAGTGTGATTTAGCACTTTAACGAATCGGTATGTAACCGAACAACCGGACTATACCCGGAACATGAAAATATTATTATTTTCACTATCTATATTTTTCTGAGCCAGTTAGGGTCCCTGATTACCCTAACACCCGCCATAACGTGTAACATACAAGTAACGGGGTTAGACACTTAACTTAACTAATTACTCCCTAACTACCTAGTTGAAATCGAACCAAGGGACCCCCCATCATAACCGGCCCCATAACTAGGGGAGACACCAAAGTACAAGACTTATTATTTTATTAGATTATGTTTAATATCATGGTGACATATAAACCTTTGGATAATACACCTTAATCTTTCCTATATATACACACCTACACTTGAGATAATCACCATCATTTTTCACCAACACACTCTTTCTCCCTTGCTCTCCCCTACCTTCGGCCGAACCCTCTCCCAATCACCATCACACTTTCAAGTTTAGTTCTTGACATTTCAACATCATACATACATCAAGGATCGCGTATTAGGAGCTCTTGTGCACTCGGAACGCGAAGGACCTCCACCGTTAGCTTTTATCCACGCGTTTTTCATCAAAGATCTTCCCTAGCCTTGAGCTAGAGGTATAACACTTAAAACTTGTTTTTAAGCTTATCTAAGGTGGTTAAAAGGAATATTGTCGGTTAAATATCGTTAACTTACATTTTGAAGCTTTAAAGTCTAGTAAAAATACTAAAATGGTGGTTAATAACACATGTGTTGTGTAAAAGTTGTAGTATTTGGAATATGAGATTTTTGAGACCCGATCTATGATGTGGTAGCTCGGATCATCGTTTAACCCGACTTTGTAAGATCATGGATCTTCACATAAGCTCGTTTTTGGTTACTACAAGGGTTAAAAGGCGAAACTCTACCACACTAAAGACATGAACTTGTGTAAAATATTTTACTTGTGTAAAAGTAATTTAACCTGTACATTGGTGTTTAAAACTAGCGGATCTACGTATCTGCAAGTGGTATTTTTTTGAAGAACCACACTTTAAAGAAATCACATGTTCTAAACCGGGTCTTACACAAACAAAAGGGGTTTTTGTGAACAAACAAGTGTATGGATACTTGTGTAACAAGGGTTTTAACAAAGAAATAATTTTCGTAAAAACCGACTAGAAGTTGTAAAACTTCATACTCTTTAAAAATAAAGTTTTTAAGAAATTAAACTTATTTTTAAAGATAACAAGACTTACTAAATGTGCTAGTAAGATACTACACAATCTTGGTAAATATCCAAGTTCATGAAGTGGGGAAAAGTAGTGATTATTGTTGATAATTGATGTTGCTGATTATTGATGATAGATGATGATTTAAAAGAAAATAAACACACATTTTGAAAACGTGGGAAACCTCCATTTTTAGGGGAAACTCTGTCAAAATTTTTATAAATTTTGACACTTAGAAAAATGTAAGTTTTTGAGAAACTTATTCCCTAAAAATGTGTTTAAAAGCATTAACAAGGTTTCCCTAACTTTTGATGATAAGAAATGGTGATTTCTTGAAGAATAAAAATGGATAATAAGTATATATTTTTGAGAGAAAAATATATATTATTTTATCACCAAATTTTGTGCTAAGTGTATATAGTATGTGTTATACGTGCTAGTGTATTAAGACTTAAAAATACACTAAATACTCATGAGGAGTAGAAATATAGAAATACACATACAAAACACAAGATACATGATTCGGGTGCAAAGTGCAAAACACAAAAGACTTATATTTATTTTTGGAGAAAACAATATAAGTAAGATACGTAGTTAAAAATATAGAATATTTTTAACACAAGAAAATATACACAAAAGAGAGTGACTGTACTTGTGCGACGCAAGTCTAGTGACTAACGATAAGAAAACGCGTATAGGTTACGACGTTAAGTAAGCAAATCCGGTGGAGTTTACGACGCTAGGAACGCAAAGTTGTGAGTTCATGCTCCCCCTTTTCTCTTTAACTGTTTTCAGTTTTTATAACTTCGGGGGTGAAATACATGTACAAATGTACAAGATTTATAATTGGTATGATATAAATACAAGAAGTACACTTGGTGAGAACGAGAACCAAGTGTGACGAAATATAAATACAAGAAGTACACTTGGTGAGAACGAGAACCAAGTGTGACAAAATATAAGAATATGAGAAGCGCACTTGGTGAGAACGAGAACCAAGTAAGGGGCGCTATGAGAAATGATAACAAGAAACGCGCTTGGTGAGGACGAGAACCAAGTAGGATGCGTTATGAGAAATAGTGTCACGAATAGGGTACAGAAGCACCATTAATCAACGTATACATTCAGACCGCAGAACAAAAGGTTAGATCTAACGGGTGCCTGGCAGCCACACTCCCGGTCGGGGCGAGAACCGAGGAAGTGCTTTTGTGTCTCAGAATATACCAATTAAATGCCTTAGGTTTGGTGACTTCCTATGACGTGCCACAGGTTAATGGCTTTGCAACCCATTAACAATCTGATAATTACAGAAATACTGTATTTACATAAAATTCATACCATACAAAAGGTGATAAATAACTTGAAGTACGTGGGGTACTCAAGAGAATTGATAAATAACTTGAAGTACGTGAGGTACTCAAGAGGATTGATTTATAACTTGAAGTACGTGGGGTACTCAAGAAAAGATTGAATTATACAAGTGTACGTGGGGTACACATGAAACTGGATTTATATATGAAAACTTGATTTACTCACAAACTATGTTTTCATACAAAGTATACAAACATGAAATACAAAGCTGCATGAATTCACACCAACTTTATGTTGACGTTTTTCCAAAAACTCACATGTATTTCAGGTAACTAGGATGGATGTGCGCGTGGTCTAGCTTATGCTCGTGGATGTCGCTTGTGTTTAACTTTGAATAAAGTTGTAAACTTTTAAGACAACGCTTTATGCGACTTAGCGATGTAAACGCTAACGAATGTTTTCAAACTATGGTATTTGAATGTTATTTTTACGAGCATGTAGCATGTTTACTCTTCGTATGCAATGAGAACCTTTCATGATCACACCTCGTGCTTCCGCCTTAGAAAGGGGTGTGACAGATTTTGTCGATCGCCAGGTTTTTTTGTAGTTCTAGAAGTTCCTTCATAGAGTATGCATAGATCGGTTGAACTTTGCACCAAAGACTTACCTTATGCCAAACGATAGCTGCCACATAACATTCGGTAAATAAATGATATGCATTCTCTTCACAGTCTCCACACAGTTTGCACATCGGAGAGCTTGATAGCCGATCTTGCATTCCCCTCCAACCGAAAATATTTACTTTTTTTTGGTGTTAAATGGACTGTGTTCGTGTGAATGCATGTAAACTCGTGTTATGTACGGGCACATATGTCAGACACGACTTTCGGGTTCGTGTTGTGCACAACTTGTCAACCTGCGAACACAACTCATTTAACAATAACCAACACCTCTAGCCGGAGAGTCAATCAACCCTCTGTGAATGATATTAATGTCATTATCTTCATTGCTTGTAATTTGTATCCCTTTCACTTTCTAAACAATTAGTTATTCTTCCTTCATCATCTGATTTCATTAAACAAATGTATGCGCATGTGTTAAAATACTCAATTCTATATTTACGTTATATTTTATATCTGTTTATCATTCCTTATATTTTCCTTTTTTGTTTCATGTTCTGCTGGGTTTTGTGCTCGCTGGGCTCTTTTCTGCTGTTGGGCTCATGCCTGCTGTCACACCCCGACCACGTAGAACATACCAAACGTGGCGGAAATGTCGGGGAGTGTTGTAACAGAATTAATTGTTTCAAATCCATGGCAATTGAAGTTTCGTTTTATTGATTACAAGTGTTACAATGTCTTAACAAACAAAGAAATACAACATAATTAACTAGTCTTGCATCTTTTATTGTCACTAAAGCCCAAGACTGCCTATGTGTATCTTGATCATCTTATGCAACAGTTCCTGAAAAACACATGTGAAAATAGGTACGTCAGCATAAAAATGCCTGTGAGATACATAGGTTTTGTGAAAATAGGTTTCATGACTTATGTTTGAGAAAATGTTTAGTCATGAACCTTGTTAATTGCTTTGCTTTGTAAATCATTTGAAAATCGATAAGATCAGATGATAAGTATAAATAAATGTAAGGTTAAATGAATAACCAAGTAAAATATTTTTGCATAAGATAAGATGTTTATAAATCAATGTCTTGTGAAAAGTATGTTATTTGTATAAAATGTTCTATGTCTCAAACTGAAATGATTCAAATAACGCTATGATATGTAATACCATACAAACACTTATATATAGGAAGTACCAGCGACGTATCCACCATGCTTGTATCATATTACACACGCATCGTTACTTAATCACTTAATCAAACCAAACCAACCAATGTAAGAAGTCTATGTTTAAATCAATTGTCAAATGTATTGGGTAATATGTCAAAGTGTTCATGTCAAGATGTAAATCATATCAAAATGTCTATGTCAAATATCCATGTCAAATGTCTATGTCAAATATCCATGTCAAATGTCTATGTCAAGATGTCATGTATGGCAAGTGAAATGTCTCAACTAAACCATATGCACAAAAACAAAGTATTGAAGTAAATCTTGGTTTAAATCAAAGTTATGTTTTGTGGGAAATGCATGATCAAATGTCAATCATGTTAAAATGTCTATGCCGAAATGTCTATGTCAAATGTCTATGTCAAAATGTCATGTAAAACGATGTACTAAGTAATGCACACAATTGGGCACACCTAGCATGAAATGTCATAAAATCATGTACTATAATGTACTAACGAACATAGCAGTATATGATGTTAAAACAGGAAAGCATGAAAGTAACAAGTAGGCACATGTGTTCCACCCCAAAACAGTTTGGAAAACAGTAATAGAGGGGTCTATGTACTCACTTGAGATTGCTCAGTAGTCCTCGAGTAACAACTAAACAATGCTAGAGATCGCGGATATCAAACGGCACCTAGTATAGGTAGCTACATTAATAAACCGGACCTAAATCGGAAGATCGGGTAGCATTAGGGTTTGTAAACCAAACGAGTGTAGAGACTCGTGTCATTTGGTTTAACAAAGCCTACATACTAAATGAAACTTAACCTAAGTGTCTACGACCCATTACGACCCGTTTAGGTAGCTTATGCTACTTTAACGCGTCGTTCGCGTGAAACGCGTTCGGACCGCCTAACTAGCCCTATGACAAGTGTTATATGCCTAAACATATTACATAATCAGTTATGTGACAAAGGTTTAGGTTACATATGCTTAATTACCAATTATACATGAAAAGGGTATTCTGGTAATTTACCTAAGGCATATAAACTACCTATCATACAACTACTTAAACGATGTGACCATAGGGTATAACCTCGGAAGGTTATTCCCTACCTACTATGGTCACCTAATGTGTTTGGTCAGATCCTAATGATCGACCAAACTGGGTCGGGTTCGAGGTATAAGCGATTCATTAGATCGCTTACCCTACGACCCTAGACAACGTGGTAATCAGTGGGCATAGTCCCAAGGGACTATGACCAACGTGATTACACTCACGTTGCGAAGTTCAAACGAACTTCGCATTGACCATTACTGGTCAACGCTGAAAGTCAAACAAAGTTTGACTTTCTGACTCGAAAAGCAGTAAAATAAGGAAAAGAACGAAAGAATACTTACGAAGGGTCCCCGAATGCTAAACTCGATTCAAAAATCTCAGGTATGAAACAAATGTTTCAACTTAGAGTTTCTCAAATCAAGTTTCTAGTGATTTTAGCAATGGGGGGTATGGGGTATTTATAGGAATACCCGAACCGTTAAGATCGTTTCATGGAAAACGTGCCTTAATCCCATCCGTACATGTGTTGCAAAGTTATGGTGTTTAGGTGTTTAAATTCCATCCATACATGTGTTGCAAAGTTATGGTGTTTAGGTGTTTAAATTCCATCCATACATGTGTTGCAAAGTTATGGTGCCAAAATTCCATCCTTATCCGCTGACTAAGCAAGTTTAGAATGTGTGGTTGTGAATTAAACAACGGCTAATACATCGAATCTGGTCCCGAATGCGAAAAACTGAGTTTCTGCATGTTTTCTAATGGCGAACACTAAAATAAAATATTTTAGTGCTTACATAAATTTTTGGATGTCCGGATGTATTCAGAACGTAAGTTATGCGCGAAAATGCAAACTTGTGCACTTTTTGACACTTTTAGTCCCTGAATGACCCAAAAGTTTATTTTAGCACACCGAACCCATTAAAGCCTATTTCTAAGCTATGTAAAGGATATTTATGGTGTGTTTAACTTATGGTCATGTTCCGGAATGTCTGTTACAGTTCAAATTGGCATACTTTCGCAGTTTGTCAACTTTAGTCCCTGTAAGCGATTTAACTTGATTTCACCACACCAAACCTTCCAAAACTTATATATAAGTTATGTAAAGGTTATTCAAGGTATGTTAAGCCTATTTCACTATTCCGGATTGTTCGTTGGATTGAACTGGTTATATTTACGCATTAGTGCGCATATAACCTTCCAGAAAGCGATTTAGAGTTTGAAATCGAACAAGAGTTGATATGTGCAAAAGATACACATATTTATACAAGTCCAAATTATGAAATACAATATTTCATTGGTTTGGCATTTGTTTGATGGTTGAAATGACACAGGTGTTACACCTGCTGATGGGCTGCTTCCGGTTCAAGTGGGCTGCCTCTTTGCGCGTTAACCCTATTAGTTGCCCCCTTTATATTCAGTCTCCTTGGGATCGTAGATGCAGACAAGAAAACCTTCTCTCTCTCTCAGCTCCCTTTTTAGGCACTTCTCTAGAACATTCTGCAGTAACCCTTGTGTTCGAGAGCCTTTATTTTTGGTCGCTGTGTATACAGATTATTTGTTGATAATCTGCACCTGTTTGAGAGTGATTAAGCCTTGGTGATTTGTATCGTTCTCAATCTTTTCTTTTTGTCTCAGCACTTCCATTGTACTGTAATAGTTTTTTAATAAAAGAACCTTTTGATTCCGTGTTGTTCACATGGTATCAGAGCTTAGATAAGCTCTTGGGTTTAAATCGGTAGTTTCCGATCACTGTTCCGCTGCATTTTCGTACCAGATCTGTTCAAATCTAGTAATTTCTGGTGGTTTTTTTCGGTAGATCTGGGTAATAGCTTTGAAACCGAGTTCAGATCTTGAAGAAGTTTGCTGCCTGGGGTTTTGCGCCGCTTAAGATTCAGAAACCCTATATCTAGGGTTTGTGAACAGTCGGGGTTGGGGATATTCTGGATCGTCGTTGTGACTTGTGACCGCCTGGTTGTGCATCTGAAAGGGCTCTCGTTGGTCTCTGTTACAGAGCAAACCAACAGAGTTTTGTACCTGGTCTTCTTTGCTTGAAATCAGACTTGTAACCCTAAGTGAAGGTTACAAGTGTGATTAACAGGAGTTAAACGTAACCACTGTGAGATTATTCTATCTCTGACTTTTCCTTTTACGTTTCTTGCATCACTGAGTCAGTGTGTCTAGGCATCCCCTGTTTACCGGACTAGTCGGGCCGGCCTTGATCGAGTCTTATTTGCTTATTTGTTGCATTTGTCTGGTTTGTGTGTCAAAGCTCCCTGAATACCGTCTGCGGAGGCACCTTTTGAGTGATGAACCTCTGATCGGACCTCTGTTCAGGCTTCGCTGTTCTCTGTTTTGTTATTTTGTTTTACTCTTGCTTTATCTGTACTGGTTGGTTATTGTTCTTTACCTGAGTAATCAGCATGCCTGGTGATGATAATACTGTTATTACCTCCCCTAGTGCTACCTTGGTTAGCAAAATTGATGCTGGTGATCCGCTGTTTCTTCACCCTAGTGACTCTGCTAATTTATCTATAGTTAGTGTAAAACTCAAAGGGTCAGAAAACTATAGGATCTGGTCCAATGCCATGTACCTTACTTTACAAGTAAAAAACAAGATAGGGTTCGTTGATGGCTCTTGTCTTAGGTCTAAAACTGATGAGGTTTTGGGTAGGCAATGGGATAGGTGCAACTCTATTGTGCTCACTTGGATTCTTAACTCCGTATCTGAGGAATTATATCTTGGTCTTGTTTATTCTAAAATTGCTTCAGATGTGTGGAAAGACTTAAAGGATACTTATGATAAGATAGATGGGTCTGTTGTGTTTAACATGTATCAAAAGATTAACTCCTTCAGTCAAAATGGCATGCCTGTTTCTGAATATTATCATAAGTTGAATTGTATGTGGAAGCAATTAGACCAACTACTTGCCTTGCCTGCTTGTTCTTGTGATGCATCCAAACAATTTAATGACTTTAATCATCTTATTAAGCTTATGCAATTCTTAATGGGTCTTGATAGTTCCTACCAGTCTGTGAGAACAAATGTATTAACCAGAGAAACTCTTCCTTCTGTGAAGGATGCCTTTTCAGTCATTTCTAGAGAAGAATCTCACCTTCACTCTAAGAACATTTTTGATAAAACTCCTAATAACCCTGTTGGCTTTTCTGTTAAAACTGGTCAAACTATTGATTCAAGGAAAAGAAATAATCGAACTCTTAATCCTAATCTCAAATGTTCTCATTGTAATAAGACTGGACACACTATTGAGAAATGTTTTGAACTTGTTGGTTACCCTTCTTGGATAAAAACAAAACCTGGTGGGAACAAGGGTAACAAAGTTAGTAATAATGTTACTGCTGATACAACTGATACAACCCCTGCTATGAGTTCTTTGTCCAATGATCAGATAGCTCAGTTGCTTAGTCTCTTGAATGATAAACCTAAGGGTGATCCTCAGAGTAGTGGATTTGCTGGTATGTGTGCTAATCATGTTTGTCTAAATAGTTTTGTGAATCTGTCCTCTAAACCTATTTGTGATTTCAAACCTGTTTTCTGTTTTTCAAATTTTATCAATGATGGAAAAAAGGTAGGATGGATAGTTGATTCCGGTGCTAATCAGCACATGGTAATGACGGATGAATGTCTAATTAATCAAAAGGATGTAACTGAGTTCAATATCAAAGTTAAACATCCAAATGGCACTAGTGCCTTGGTAACTAAAATTGGTGATATTAAATTAAGTGATAAGGTCATTCTATATGATGTATTTGTCGTGCCTGATTATTGTGTGAATTTAATTTCTGTTCATAAACTTGCTAGAGATTGTAAGCTTACTGTCTCTTTTGATGAACAAACTTGCTATATTCAGGATTCTCAAACAAAGAAAGTCCAGGTGACTGGTAGTCAGTTTGATGGTCTATACTTATGTGGTAGTTCTTCTGTTTCAAATAAGGTTGGTAACTCTAGTTGTGATATTAATCTTTGGCACGCTAGGTTAGGTCACCCTGCTGAACCTGTTTTGCATGTTCTTAAAAATAATCTAAACATTAAAACTGGAGCCAAACTAAATCCTTGTGAAAAATGTCATAGAGCTAAGCAGCATCGGGAACCTTTCCCTTTAAGTGATCATAAATCTGAAGCTCTAGGAGATCTTATTCATCTTGATGTGTGGGGTCCATATAGAGTCTAAAGTAGGGAGGGGTTTCGATATTTTCTCACTGTGGTTGATGACTATTCTAGAGCTGTGTGGGTATATCTCATGAAATCAAAAGATGAAGTCTTTTACAATATTAAAGGTTTCTATAATTTCCTAAAAACACAGTTTAGTAAATCTGTCAAGATCTTTAGGAGTGACAATGGTACTGAATTTACAAATAAACAAATGAATAATTTTTGTTATGAAAATGGGATTTTACATCAGACTTCATGTGTTCATACGCCACAACAAAATGGGGTAGTTGAGAGAAAGCATAGACATTTGTTGAATGTAGCTAGGACTTTACTCTTTCAAGGTGGTTTTCCTATTAAATTATGGTCTGAGTGTATTCTAACTGCGTCTTATCTAATTAACAGGACACCTTCATCTGTTTTGAGTGGAAAGTCTCCATATGAACTTGTGTTTGGTTTTCCTCCTGTCCTAGGTCAACTTAGGGTTATAGGGTGTCTTTGTTTCAGCACTGTGTTAAACAACTCTGATAAGTTTACCACACATGCAGAAAAATGTGTTTTAGTTGGATATTCAAATGAAAAAAAAGGGTACAAACTTTGGAGTTTAGATCAAAAAATGATGTTCTTCTCTAGGGATGTTAGGTTCTATGAAACCGTGTTCCCTTTTAAGGAAAAGAAAACTTTTTCAGATCCTAATACTCCTACTGAAGTTAACACCCTTAACTTTTTTGACTTATCTGATTTAAACTTCACTCAAAGACCCCAAGTTGACCCAACTCCCGATGATGAGAATACACATACAAATACTTCAACAGGTCATGGGTCTGAGCAGTCTGAAAACGATGTAGAAATTGCTTTAGGCATGGCTGAAAATCAGCAACCAAGCAATATGGAATCGAATTCGGACAGGGCTGAGCATGATACTGAACAAGAAGACAATAATAATTCTGAGGGAGATATTGGTAAACAAACTAATACGGTTTTAAGGAGATCCTCCCGAAACAATAATTTTCCCTCAAAATTTGATGACTTTATAGTAGATGGGAAAGTCAAGTATGGTCTTGAAAAGGTCTTAAATTATGCTAATTTACCTCCTGAAAGTTTCTGCTTTGCTTCTGTGTTAAATAAAAGCTGTGAACCTAAAAATTACTTTGAAGCTAAAAATGATGCTAATTGGGTTGATGCTATGAATTCAGAACTTGAAGCTTTGCTTAGAAATAAAACATGGGAGATTGTAGACCTACCACCTAATAGGAAAGCTATTGGGTGCAAATGGGTTTATAAGATTAAGTATAAATCAAACGGTGAAATAGAGAGATATAAGGCTAGGCTGGTTGCGAAAGGGTTTAGTCAAAAGGAAGGCATTGACTTCTTTGATACGTTTTCCCCTGTTGTTAAAATGGTTACAGTTAGGTGTGTGTTATCTATGGCTGTTCACTTTAACTGGGAAATATATCAGCTTGATATTAACAATGCTTTTCTATATGGGGACCTTAATGAAGAAATTTATATGTGCTTACCTGATGGTTATAATCCTTCTTCTGAATCTAAAGTATGTAAATTAAAAAAATCCTTGTATGGATTAAAACAAGCTCCTAGGATGTGGAATGAGAAACTTGTGTCTGTTCTTGTCGATCTTGGTTTCAAACAGAGTAAGTGTGATCACTCCATGTTTGTCATGACAAAAGACACTGTGTTTATTGTCCTTCTTGTCTATGTGGATGATATTATTATATCTGGTAATTGTTCAAAACAAGTTAATGACATTAAACTGTTACTCAAATCAAAGTTTTTCATAAAAGATTTGGGAAAATTGCAGTATTTTCTGGGCATTGAAGTTATAAGAGACTCAACTAGCTTATGCTTAACCCAAAGGAAATACTGCTTAGATTTGCTTGCTGAATTCGGTATGACTGGTTGTAAACCAGTCAGTTGTCCTATCGAGGCAAATCACGTTTTATCTCATCTTTGTGAGAAGGATAATGAACCCTTAACCAATATAACAGTTTATCAAAAACTTGTGGGAAAATTGATCTATCTCTCCCACACTAGACCAGACATAGCATACTCTGTGCATTACCTTAGCCAGTTTATGCATTCTCCTTTGCAAGCTCATTTCAAAATTGCCTTACGGCTTTTAAGGTATTTAAAAGGTGCTCCTGGAAAAGGAATCTTGTTTAAAAAAGGAGATTCTTTAAACATAAAAGCTTTTTCTGACTCAGACTGGGCTAAATGCCTAAGTTCTCGTAAATCTATTACTGGTTTTTGTGTGTTCTTAGGGAATAATCTTGTTTCATGGAAAAGTAAAAAGCAGTCCACCGTCTCAAGGTCTTCTGCTGAAGCAGAATACCGATCCATGTGTGCTGCTACATGCGAGATTATTTGGATCTCAAACCTTTTAAGGGAATTACAGGTTGATTCTAAGCTTCCTGTCCAACTGTATTGTGATAATACTGCTGCCATTTCCATTGCCGCCAACCCTGTCTTTCATGAGCGTACCAAACACTTTGAGATTGACCTTTTCTTCTTACGAGAAAAAATTGCTAAAGGAATTATTCGAACAGTTGGTGTTAAATCAGAAGACCAAGCTGCTGATATTCTTACCAAGGGTCTATCTCCTGGCCCTCATGAAAAGGTTTGTCAACTTCTCAACATATCTGATTACTTTAAATATTGAATTGAGGGGGGGGGGGTGTTAAAATACTCAATTCTATATTTACGTTATATTTTATATCTGTTTATCATTCCTTATATTTTCCTTTTTTGTTTCATGCTCTGCTGGGTTTTGTGCTCGCTGGGCTCTTTTCTGCTGTTGGGCTCATGCCTGCTGATGGGCTGCTTTCAGTTCAAGTGGGCTGCCTCTTTGCGCGTTAACCCTATTAGTTGCCCCCTTTATATTCAGTCTCCTTGGGATCGTAGATGCAGACAAGAAAACCTTCTCTCTCTCTCAGCTCCCTTTTTAGGCACTTCTCTAGAACATTCTGCAGTAACCCTTGTGTTCGAGAGCCTTTATTTTTGGTCGCTGTGTATACAGATTATTTGTTGATAATCTGCACCTGTTTGAGAGTGATTAAGCCTTGGTGATTTGTATCGTTCTCAATCTTTTCTTTTTGTCTCAGCACTTCCATTGTACTGTAATAGTTTTTGAATAAAAGAACCTTTTGATTCCGTGTTGTTCACAACATGTTTGGGAGAACATCAGTTGGACTTCTGTAAAAAATATTACGGCGATTGACAAAAGGCATTGTTCTTTTTTAAAAGAATAATAATATCCAAGCAAAAGATCACTAGAAGGAGAAGCATAGCCACTCAAGACTCGTCCCGATATTATCATATCGTAATTAATATTATCAATTCTTGGTATTTAAAAGGAATTAGACTTGTTACTTTTAGAAAATGTTTCTTTATAACTTGATTTGTTGCATATGATAAATAATATTTGAAAATGAGTATCATATTGAGGGAATATATAACACATGAATTTCACTCTTTCTTGATCTATGCCTAACTTTTTTGGACCACTAACAAAATCACGATCACATTTACATTATATAGATCAAAATATATAACAACCTATTAAATAATTAGTTGATAATTGTTGATGGTCATATTGCCCTTATTAACTAATTAGGGTTTCCTCTTGGCAACATATATAAGGAGACTAATGTAGAGGTTACAAGGTTAGACAATTGAGACAATCTTATTAGTTCATAACATCAATCGACCTCTCTCTCCCAACCGAACACCCTATTCGGTTTCTTCATCACCATCATTATATTGCATCCTAAGGAGGAACCATATCACTCTGACAATCATGTCAAACTCTATTGTTGCGGCTTCATCTGGATTCTCTGCTGGCCTGTCTGCTGCAATTAAAGGTATGTTATTCATGTTTTCCATTAGTTTAAACAGAACTGATCAACATGTGGTATCAGAGCATATGTTGATAAATCAGTTCTGTTTTTCGTATCCATTATTCTGGGATTGAAATCCGGAAAACAGAATTTTAATAACTTAATAAAAATTCAAAGCCTGATTTCGAGTCCTTTTTTCCCGAAATCTCGAAACTAGAATGGATGAATGAATTGAATATTTTATATTCCTTTCGTCTGTCTCCCATCTTTTAATTCAAAGGTTTAATTTATATATATAATATTCGATTTTAAAAGCCCACAACCCTTTATTTCACGTGAACTTGTGCACTTTCATGGCCCACCAAAATTAGTAGATGCTCCTAATTTTCGTCCACTTTCATATAGGTAAATTTATGTCCCGAAATCTGTTCTAGAACCTTAGTATTCAGGTTTCGGGTTCCAGAATTTTGATTTTATTAATATTTGGGTTTTTCATGTTCTTAGTGAAATTCAAATAAATTCCCTTATTTTGGAATGAATTAAGGATTAGAATGTGTTTTTGCTATATTTGTTAGGGTTTGGTTAAAGTTTGAGAGAAAATTTTGCTCCATGACTATGGAGGTTGAGGATGAAGATCTGAGGAGGGATGTGTTGGATGTGTTTTTTTAAAGACTCTGGATTTTGCTCCATGGCTAGAAGGACTGTGGATTTCAAAGAACTCACGTGTTTTTTTAGGGCTGTGTTTGTTCTGAAGGTTGTATAGAGAGAGAGCAGATAGGTGATTGTTTTAGGTTTAAAAAGGAATTACATTTCAGGCCTTGTACTTGTGAAATTTCAAAAAAAAAACCCCCTCATTAAACGGTTGTTTCTAACCCAGTTAGGAATTTGGACGAAAATGACAAAAAGTTACAAACGTGGGGGGCAAAATGGTAGAAAAGTGTCATTTTGGACGAAAATGGAAAACGTGCCCAAACCTCAGGGACGAAAATGGCAATTTACTCTTTTTATTATTTGGTATATAAAATTATATTAATTCAACCCGTATAATACATATGGTTCTTATAGATATAACTTTTTATTATTTAATATATAACATTACATTTATTTAAAACATGCAATAAAAAAGATTTTTAAAGATATATTGTTTTATTAATTAATATACAAAATTCATTTATTTAACTCGTGTAGTACACGGGGTTATAACCTAGTAATAATAATAAAAAGATCTTAGTTTCTAAATTTAAACCTTAAACACTAAATACCAGTAAATTAAGAAGCTGAATAATGATATAATAATTTGAATACTCTAATGAGAAAACAAAAACAACCACTATTTACCATAGGGGTATTAGGCTGGATAACCAAAACAAGGATTGCTTCATGTCTTGATACGTGTCTGATTTTGTGTGAATTAGGTGTACTAGCGGTAAGACCCGTGTGCAAACATGGGTTGTTTCTTAGAAAACCATGCATAACACATATTGATAGATCTATTATAGCTAAAAGACAACTATAAGTAAATATAAAAAAATATTTAACAAACTTAATAAAATATGTCTAAAAGATATCTAACAAACTTAATAAAATTCATCAGTTACATATGATTATTTCCATTCTCTTATTCAAAAAAGAGAGTATCCACCCATTGACAATGTAAACTGTTATAAACATAAGTACATATAAAAGATGTCTAACAAACTTAATAAAATTTGAATACAACTTAAGTTTTAACAAACATTAACTAAGAACATACGATCACCTGCCTAAACAACACACATCAAACCTCACTCAAGAATTTGTTATGCAGCAACATGTCCTTTTCTACATGTTGTGATCTGGTTAAATATGCTACTGGAAACAATGTAACAGCTGCTGATCCAACAATCTCCCTATACAACAGATGATACGAAAACCCTTCTTTATTACTGATTTTTATTTCTCATCAACATCTCCCTGATTTGTCCTTTGAATTGTAGTTCAAAGTCCAGGGAGAACATGTATTCTTCATCATCCCTCTCAAGTTGAAGGTCCAACAAATCTTGGAGATCGTATGCATTCAGATTATATGCACTATCCATTTTAATCTCTTCAACACTACCATCTGATCTGATCAAAGTCAATACTTGGGTTTTTGAGCATGACTTCCACTTTACTATTTTTGGATCAGTTGGTTTTCTTGGGCAAAGAATTATTGAAGATGAGTTTGGTGATTGTGGTCTGCTAACTAAATTTCCAATTGGTTCAGACAAATCAGATGATTAGAGAAGGATTTTCGGAGTATTGATTTTTAGAGACAGAGCAGCAGTTGTAGGATAGACTAGGTTTTGAAGAACATTTGAATGTTCAGCTCTAACTTCTTCCAGCTTTTTGTAGGTCTCAACTATCTTCAGTTTAGACCATCTGGCAATGGATCTAGCTGGACCATAACCAGCAGCCACAAGCTCTGCTCTCATTCTTTTAAAATTCAATGCCTCATTTGAATCCACTGTTTTGACTTTCTTCCAATTAGGTGGAGTTGGCTTTACCAGAGGATCATTGTTCATTTTTGTGATTCTATCGATCTCTTCTCTAAGAGCATCTGCTGACCAGTTTTTGAATTGATCTTCAGTTGCCTTATATGGTTTGTACTTCATAATGTGTGCAACATAAGCATCCCTCAGTTTCATCTGAAGTTCAGGAATTACTGGCCTCTCAGACATGGATTTACTGACGTCTCTAGCATAGTCTTCAAGTTTTACG